>OX456527.1:123322510-123530010 GCA_949748255.1 Eustalomyia histrio
AATTCAAATATGTTATAATCCGAACAATCAATCAACTACAAACAAAAAATTGTTTTGTAGTTGATCGAGAAGGGTGGGAATCCAAATATGTTATATGTGAACAAGTTCCCAGCTAGAAATTGCCAATGGTAAACAAAATTAAGTACTGGAAGAGTACTTTATTTTGCCAGTACTTGATTTACAATATTTACAACCGTAATAATAATAAAGCCAGTCATTTGCACTGGCATTCCAACGCTTTCCCAACCTAAGCGAAAATTGAATTTCCAGTACTGGCAAAACATTGGCAAAGCACATGTTTATAACAGTTTTCCAATGTACACAAAAAGTGCTTTTCCAGTACCCGATTAACAAACTCTTCAAAAGAGGCTTTGACATACATGATCTCATAAATGACCATATATCTTCGGATCCAAAATTTGAGGGTATTTCCCATATAAAAATCTAAATATATATGAGCATACATGATCATACATTGAGTGATATATGATCATATATTGATCTATGCATGATCATATACGTCATTCATAGATCAATATATGACCATACATGATATCATATATGTCCATATATCTTTGCATTCGAAATTTAAGGCTATATGGCAGTATATGCTCATATATGATCTATGTTTAAACCATATATGGATCATATATCAAATTTCGGATCCAAAA
Organism: Eustalomyia histrio; assembly: GCA_949748255.1. Lineage (NCBI taxonomy): Eukaryota > Metazoa > Arthropoda > Insecta > Diptera > Anthomyiidae > Eustalomyia > Eustalomyia histrio. Next base: position 123,323,182 of record OX456527.1, read on the forward strand.
ATATATGATAATATATCGGATAATGAATGGTCATATATTGAACTATGTATTGTCATATATGATCATGTATAGTCATATACAAGTCCATGTATGACCATGTATGCTCTTATATATTACGATTTTTATATGAGTTCACATACAGTTGTGTGAAAAATAATAGAGCCACCTGCTGTTCTATAAATTAAATGTTTTTTTAACCTTGTACAAAATATTTTTGGAAAAAGTTTTTTTATGCATTATTAGTAACTCTCTTTCTTATTGTAATCCCGTTATTTTGTCTATAGTTGAAGCAACATTTCTAATTATATCAGTGTTTTTATGTTAATTGAAGAGAAACAAGTGTGAAATAAAATGGAGCCAATTTTATAGTTAAAAAAAAATATCAAAGTAAAAAAAATATTGTAAAATTAGTTAACAGAATGGGCAGAGGAACACATTGTAGCGTGGATGGCCGAAAATTGATAAAAAAAAGCTTCATCAAGAGGGTAAATCTCAAAATAGCCGAAATTGTTGGATGTTCAAAGAAAATTGTAGAAAATGCTATAAAGCGAGAAACAAGAAACAAGAGGAAGAAAAACCAAAATATCTGAAACTTTAAAACGAAAAATACTGCGATACGTGAAACATGAAAAAGCAATATCAACTTGATAAGGATACATCTACAATACGGCTTATGCTCCTTAAAAATTATTTAAAAGCAAGAAGTTCACGTAAAGTGCATTTTCAACCAAAGCGCAACATAAAACAAAGACTTGAATTCGCAAAGGAACACGTAAATTGGCCTATTTCTTAATGGCGTAATATTTTGTGGTCGGATGAGACCAAAGTAAATTTATTTAACTCGGATCGAAGCTCTCTTCAAGTTCGGAGACCCAAAAATAAAGAATTTTTTCCTCAATATACCATTAAAACTGTTAAACATGAAGGAGGTAATATTACGGTATGGGGATGCTTTTCATATTATGGTGACGAACCCTTATATCGCATACAGGATATAATGGATGCAAAATTTTATACAAATATTTTAAGAGAAATCATGATGCCTTATGCTGAGTGGCAAATGCCGCTTGAATGGATATTCCAACAGGACAATAATCCAAAACATTTATCGAAGTTGGCAAAGGCATGGTTCAGGGACAACCATGTGAATGTTTTGGGATGGCTTTCACAGTCACCAGACCTAAATCCCATCGAAAACTAAATCCCATCGAGGTTAAAAGATGTCTTAGAGGAAAGAATCCATCAAATAAAGATGAGCTGTGGACAATGGTTAAGACTGCATGGAAGAATATTCCAGTTACGACTTGTCAAAAGTTAGTTGACTCTATGCCGAAGCGCATCTTCGCAGTAATAAAAAATAGTTGTAGTTCTACTAAGTACTGAGGTAGTATAAGCAGCTATGTAAGCAATTATTTTGTTAAACATATTATTTATATTTTCTTTTTAATCTTTTTGGGAGGGCCATCTATTTTTTTCACAGAGAAAATAAATGTATATTCCGAATTTTTTTTTATATTAATTTTTAAAGCAATGATTTTAAATATTTAATTTATTTTGTTTTATAATAAAAACCTAATAAAAACAACAAAAATATTTTAAAGAAAATTATTATCTGTATAAATTGTAAATTATTAAAATTGAGGTTTGGGGGTGGCTCTATTATTTTTCACACCACTGTAGATAATTTTGATATTCACAACTATTTAGAAAAGAAAGTATTTAGAAAGGATTTAGAAAAACAAAACACATGTTTTTCAAATATCAGCTGATAGCTGATTTGACATATGTAATGGGTGGGGATTATAAAAACACAGACAGTAATTTAAGTAAATTTCATCCATTTACCTTAACATGAAATTAGTTTTCATCAACTTTTTCCTTTAAAAATGTCAGTTAAATTAGAGATATTTACAATTAAGAAGAATGCTAATGAAGGTCATAGCTAAACAGAAAAATTCATTTCATTCAGCTGGTTTATTATAAAAATTATATTTTTGTCTATTTTGAAAAAGAAAACTTTTTATGATCTTGTAGGGAAAAACAACATCCCTTATGAATTTTTTTTTACGTATTTAAATGTTTATTGTATTTTAAAAAACTCAATTAACTATATAAATCTTTATTAAATAGCAATTGTCCACCTCTTTCTAGCTATATTCAATCATTAAGTTTTATCTGTTTTTGAATTATAGTTTCTTTAATTACATTTTCAATGACTCTCGGTAATAATCCTTCAAATAATTGTGTAACATTTAACTTAAGCAGTCATAAGAATAATTACATTTTATATAATGATTTTATAGCATTAATTACTTTTACAGTTTTTTTTGTTTTTTGTTTTTACTTGTTCTACTTGGCAAAAGCCATAAATATTAAATTTATTATCAGTATGATGTTTTGGGTGCCAAAGTGTTATTTCTTACTGATGCTGTGAACACTAATAGTAGTACTTATGTAGCATTTATAACTACATTTTATGTGGATAAACTATAATCTTTTTAAGTTTTTATACTTTTGTTTTTTCAAAACTCTTTTCTATTACATTGGGCATTACCAATGAGAAGTGAGAAGAGAATTTAAGCATATTGTTTTAATTCTATTTTAAAAATTTTAAACTAACAATGTAGAATGTTAAATAAAGATTTGGTTATAGCCAGGGAAGGGACTTCCCTGTACTTAAAATTTAAACTGTGCGCTTAAAATATGCAGTAAAAAAATGCTAAATATGTGTTGTTAAATATAAGTAGTCACAAATAAGTTTGCCTGCTTAAAAAAATAACTTTTTTTAACAAAAATAACTAACTATGTAGTTTATAAAACGAATTATAAATTGTGAAATATTTTATTCTACTATAATTTGGTAATAAAACTCTGTGCATAGAAGGAATAAATAAATGTTCCTTTGACTTGTACAACATATATTTTATGTATGTGCATTAGCAATTTGATGTATAAAATTTTACTAAACTCAAACTCTCTTCATATTCAAACTATGCTTAAACTATTATTTCCTTGCATAATTTAGTAATTTAAAATACATCATAAAACTTGAGTTGAGTTAATGATTTCATTTACATAATAAATAAAACTGTTCTTTTTGGAAAAATATTTTAACTAATGCTCAAGATTATGTATTTATAAGTAAATAAAGTACTGAAAAAATAATTAATATTTATCATTATAAATTATGTTAAACGATAATAATACATTGTCTTAAAATATATAATGGTTTTCTTACGACAAATAATACAAAAGACAGCGAAAAAACACACACAAAAATTGAAATATACTATGGGATACTGTTTTATATAGAAATTCAAAAATAATCAAAAAACACTGAGGAAAATTTAATTAAAACCAGCCTAGAAAACAAATTAATACACCGCTAAAAAGATGTCAACCTCATAGTATTCATTGTGCTATAGGATTAATGTGTCTATATAATTTTAATCAAATATTTTGATTCGGAGCAAGGAGAATCAAAATTTTAGTGCAATTAAGGGGATATTTCAATTTTATTATTGAATACCTGGAATTCAACAAATTTGAATATTATTTTAAATTTATTTACAGGATCGATAATGGACGTTTCAAAAGTATTTAATTATTTTTTATAAAAAAAATGTGCTTAGAAGCATTAAAATATAATTTTTTGTATAAAAAGTAAAAAAAAATTTAAGCCAAAAATGGAATGGTTGGTCAAGTTAGACAAGGTGGAGCATTAAGTATCACCCTATTGGAAAGTGCTGTCATTTTTGCAAGTGTTATCGTTTGCCAGTTTGCTTTTGACATTCATGATGTAGACACGTACGAAATTAATTGTGAATAATTATGAATCCCTATACGCCGCAAGAACGCGTGATAATTGTAAAAATGATTGCGCCCAGTAATTCGTCAGTAACGTGAATTTCGGCAAAGCTGTGATGCATAAGCAGTTATGCATCACCAGTGATGCATAAGCAGTTATGCATCACCAGTGATGCATAAGCAGTTTTGCATCAACAGTGATGCTAAGCAGTTATGCATCACAAGTGATGTATAAGCAGTTATGCATCACCAGTGATGCATAAGCAGTTATGCATCACCAGTGATGTATAAGCAGTTATGCATCACCAGTGATGCATAAGCAGTGATGCATAAGCAGTTATGCATCACCAGAAACTAGAATGGGAATCGCTCAAAATGAAAACATGATGTGAAAAATAACTGCGAAGTGAAAATGAAAAATTATTTATCACTTCGCAAAGCAACTTTATTCGGAATTGCCTCCCTGCACGAGTTAGCTATTCGACTGAAATCATCAAAGCACTGCGAGAAAATGTGGTAAAGGAGGCCGAATCACAAAAGGAAACTTGCTGCTTTTGACATTGGGCGCATCCTGGAGGAGTCAAAGAACAGTAATCGAGTCAAAATTCATAACAAGATACCATAAATTATGCTCACAGTTATGCAAAATGTAATCAAAACAGCCCAAATTTGGATCAACGCCGACAGCGGCCTTATTGTTGCGACATAATTCTCCAAAATTAATTGAAACAAAATTTATAATTGCCAGTAAACATAACTCGTTAAAAACTAAATAAATTTTCATTTTAAATTAAAGTTATAGCGAAAGCAAATCAGATGATGACTTATGCCCCATATACAGATGATACACCCACAAAACAGTATCAGTTGTGGCCACCGAATTTGTTGCCAATCGAATTATGGTGGTTACAATAACTATCTTCAAATTAAAATATATTTTTAGTTGTGAAAGCCAATATTAAGTTGTCTAATTAAATATTTATATTCCACATAAATATAACGTTCCACAAAATTTTATTCTCAGAAAAATTAAATTTTTAGATTCTGCCGGTATCGAACCTAGGCATCCAGATTCATAATTCACACTCTTACTATATTTCTTATTTAAATATATATATTTCTTATTTAAACATTTGAATAATTTGTTTGAATTAAAAAAAAAATTTAAATGTTTGCCTTTACAGGGATTTGAACTCGGAAATTAGGAGTACTAGGATAGATCTCTACCCACTAGCCCACAAACACTTATAAACAGTGATGACAAATTTTGAATTTAAATAATTTTATAGGATAATAAATTTAGCAGAAAAATCGTTTACAAATACCAATCGTTAGTGGCTTCTATAATAAATACAATCCACAATTCGGTTGGTTCAACTGAAAACCTAATTTAATGATATATTTGATCAGGATAACCATTTTTGTAGTTATCACTTTCGATTTGATAGATTGTACTAATTTTCTAGTGCACTGACTAAATAAACGGTTGCTTCTACTGGACACAATTTCTAAACGAATTTTATTTGTAAAGTTGATTGGAAATACCAATAATTGGAAAATGGTATCCTTTTCCCTCTTTTTTATTTCCAATGCCATATTTTTGGTATAATAATGGATTGGATGGATGGAAGGATTTCCAACCAATATTTTCTTTGGGTGCACAAATAAATAAAAAATATACCAACTTTTACAAATTTTTCAAAAAGTGGGCGAAGTAGGCGTGATAAAATATTGACCAATCTAGCATTTATTTCTAATATATTTTATTGTATTTAATGGTTTTTTTAATATGCTAGAACTTGAACTACACTCAGAAAAAAAATTTGTAAACGGTTTTCAATCCCACTTTACTATTTTTGTACTGATTTTTAGAAAAAAAATTATTATTAGCAAATCTTTTTGCTATTTACATTTTACAAATTACAGAGTTTTTACAGAATATTTACAAATTTTTGTTGCTAATTTCAGAAATCATTTAAAAAAATTTTGAGAACCGATTTGCTAAAATTAGCAAAAAAAAACATTACTAATTTTAAAAAATGGGATATTGAAGGAAATGTTATGTCTAATTAAAACTTACTCCTACAAACTTAAATTGCCTTAAAATGTTACATAGATTAAAAAAGGGATCGGAAGTGAATATACCGACTCATGTCTGAAAATAAAACATTCACTTAAAATAGCACTAAAAAGTTTTTTTAGTTCTAAAAATTAGCCCTAAAAACAATATAAATTTGACCCTAAAAGTAAAAAAAATTGACTAAAATTTTTTTCAAGATAGAAATTACCAAATAAAAAAAATGATTAATTCGTTTACGTTTTAACAATTTTTAAGCCTTTGATTTTGTTTTTAAATTTGTATAAAATATTTTTTGAAAAAATAAATAAAATAAAAAACAAGTAAGAGCGGCTAAATTCGGCTATGCCGAATCTTATATACCCTTCACCATGGTATTCTGAAGGAGATGAATACATCGTTGGAATCTACTACCTCATAGCTCTCCACAAACAAGCGGTATCCCCATTTATTTTTTCTTAAATGTCCAAAAATTTTAATCCAAAATAATATGTCATGTAAAATCTCAAATTTATATTTTTCCATATGTTTCAGCGCTTTTCTTGTCAAATTTGGCATTTTCTAGGCAAAAAAAAGTTGGCGACACTACTATTTATTTTTTATTTATATCATTCACAATAGTTGTGAAACGTATTTAACCTACGTATTTATCTTCACACTCTTATTAAACAAAGGGATTTTACTGGAAAAATTAGAGGTAGTCCTGGTTTTTTGCTAATATCTCAGCCATTTATTAACCGATCTGTCTGATTTTTAATAGCAAACAGAAATGGATCACATGTAACAGAAATAAGAAAGAATCAAGTCCTCATCATGTCTGGGTTCTTCGGAAAACCCATTTCAACACACAGACGGACAGACGGACAGACGGACAGACGGACAGACGGACAGACGGACATCGTTAAATCAACTTCGCTCTTCATATGGACCCAGAATATATATACTTTATAGGGTCTAAGATCAATATTGTAGAAATTACAAACGGAATGACAAACTTATATATACCCTTCCACCTATGGTGAAGGGTATAAAAATTGATGCTCGATAAAAAAAAATAAATTTATAATTTTGTACTAATATTCACAATATTTAGTAATTTTTTTTTGCTGATTTTAGCAAACCAGTTTTAAATTCCGCTTTACTAAAAGTTTACTAAAATTTAGTAGCGGCTACTAATTTTTCTACTAATTTCATTGGACTACACGTCAGCAGACATGTGTTGCTAAGATTAACAAAAAATACCGCTGGGCTCATATTAGCAAAATTTCCCATAATAATAGCAAAATTTTCAGTTGCCATTACAGACTTTTTTTGGTGAGTGTATGGCAAAACAGTTTAAATGGGAAATTTGAAGAAAAAAAATCTGAAATTTGAAGAAAAAAAATATGAAATATTGAAAATTTTTTCAATCTTCAAATGTTGTTCTATCACTTTAGAAAGTTTGAGCGTGTTACTGGGCTTTGTTTTCGAAAAAATATTTAATAAATATTTTCTACTAGTCAAATAAGTATTCCAAACAAATGCTAACATGTGTGCTATAATCAGTAAGGAGGGACATCACTGCGTATGAGCAATATCGCATTTATCATACGCCGTGTGGTACTAATTGAGAATGTATAGAACACTTATTTAATACAAAAATGTTCGTCAAACACAACAGTGGCTTTAATTTAACTTGCTTAGGTGTTGTATTGAACGACTTGTAGATTAACGGACTGTTAAAATATTGTAGAAATATTTATGAAATAAAACAACACCACTACACCCAGCAATGAGGAACCTTTCTATGGTTCACCATATAGTTTTTATTGGGACAACCCAGTCCAGACATTTCTAAAACTCTAATATATGAACCTTTTCAAGGCTCTTAATTTTTAAAGTCATACATAAAACATAATTGACTCTAATCTATGAGCTGATTTGAAAATTTATTTATGTTTAATATTTCCACATGTTACAAGCGGTATGACAAACTTTCACATACTCTCTGTAATACAAATTGATTAATGCAAAATGTTACAAACTACCATTGCGCGTATACTTTATTTGAAAACAATGGAATTTTATGCTGAAAAGATAATAAAGAACAAAGTATGTCAGTAAATTATGGTCTATATTTTAAATATATTTTGTTGAATTTTCTTTTTGTTCTATTATGTCACTTACACGAAAATATGCATCAAAGCAGTTATACATTTTAGTTTTTGTTTGAATTCGTAAAAATATAAAATAGAGCTTAGACTAAAATATTATTAACTTGAAGGTTTGAGCAAGATTAAATGACATCGTTAATTAAAAGCTTTAGATAAGTTAATTGAGTGATAATAACACTAGTTTACAGTATAATTAACTAAGCGGCAATGTAGTTTTTTTTATAACTTAACAATGAAATTTTTTATACCCTAAAGCATTTAAATGGAACCTATCATTATATCGATCGACTTAAAACCCATTTTTGAGTCCTTCCATTTGTCCATGCACCATGAACGACTATTTTAATCAAACCACAGGCCGCAGTACTGAATTTGAAGAAATTTAGTAAATTAGCTTGAATTGCCACATGGATGACACCTATTGAAAATGGTAAACATTTGTCCATATTTTCACCTAGATCTCATCTAAAAATATTAAGCATAAATAGTATTCAAAAATCACCGGGATTTTAATTGGTTTCTTACACTGAACCCAAATAACGTATTTTATGAGGCGGATAGTATCGGGAAAAAAATCTCGGGTACAACTTTTCTCAGATTCTACTATTTTTTAAAGACCTAAAAATTACAAAAATTGTATTGCTCTCTTTATTTTTAAACCCTACACCACTACATGGTCGGGATATTATGAGTTTTTGCTGATGTTTGTAACTACACACAGAAAATAAATTGGTTAGATTCTATCACAATTACCAAAATTGTATTGTTATTTAAAATTTTTAATTATATGTACTTGAAACTCTTCATCAGAATAGTTAAATTTAATTATAAACAGAAAATAAATCAAATTAACCGAAGCAATGTGATGTCATCCAAAATATTGGTTTTTCTCATCATTAAAAATAATATTTTTTTAACAACTACTTAATTTATGTGTCTGTGGTGCAGTGGGTAGAGACACAGTCTGCTAGTTTTAGGGTTTTTAATTTTTTTTTTAATTTGTTTTTTTTTTTTATTGATTAAAATGAAAAAACAATTTATTTTCTGTTCTAATTATATATTTTTATATTTTTAATTTTTAATTTTTATCAGGATCAATATCATAATTTAATGTTACTAACAAATAGTAAACACTAATTTTGTTATTAAATGGAAAAAATTGTCAGGATTAGCGCTAGAGGAAGTGCACACAAAATTTACATTTTCTGTTCTATTTAAATTTCAAACCTGAAAAATATTCAAGTTTGAAATTTGACTAGAAAAAAAGTAATACAGTTAAGACTAGAGGAAAATCAGTGGCCTGGCAAACAGATAGTCGCCGGTTATAGCCCAGTGCACGGTATAAACAATTTTTATTTTTAAAATAAACTTTGTGGAACACGTTTCTATTAGTAGGAATACTTATTGCTAGAATATTATATCTTTAAATATAAAAGCAATCAATTATAACGATTAAAATTCGAAAGTTGTAAATAAAATTCGGTAATTACAACAGTATTAAAAATTTATGAAAAGTGATATTAAAAATTACTTACAAGTGATGGTATATGGAACTACAAAAATTCGGTTGGCAAAAAATTTATTTACAACTACAAATCTGTTTTCTCTGTGTACAATCGGCTCAGAATCATTAATTTGATTTGATTGTCACATATATTTCAATAAAATTTGGTCCAAGGACAAACCCTGATTTTTTGGTTAAAAATTTTTTTCATATTTAGATCTAAAAGTCCTTTCTGAATTGGGCTAAAATAGTATTTAGACACACAAAATTGTAGATATCTGATTTTTGGTGGTAAATGTAATATGGGACCATTTATTACATCTCCAAATTTAAAGAAAATCTGTCCATAGTTGGACCTAGTCCTTATATTTTGCTGAGAAATTTTTTTATTATTTTGTAAGCTAGTGTAATTTAAAAGAAATCAATTTATCAAGATTAACAAAATACTATCTTATAAATAGATAAATAATAAAATTTTACTAAGATTAAGGGGTAAGATTAAATTTTTATAATTTTAATTGAATTCAATTAAAAATATTGTACACAGAAAGTATTTTTATAATCAAGCAGAAACAACATTAAATTAAATATAAATATCTATTGAAATCCAACTATCAAGGAAGGTTAGTCAGGGTCATCCAATCATTTAGCAGAAAATAATATAATAAGTTTATATTTTTATCTTTTTAGCGGCTCCATATTATGTTTAAGGGGCAAAGAGGAGGGATGCAAACATAGATCTGTTTGTTTGAAAACAAATCAACAATATTAGAATTGAGAATTGAGATTCGGGACCTGTCTTGTGATAGGTAAAAACTGGACCAGTTCCGAAAATACATAGCACGTGATAGGTGAAAAGAAGACCGGTTCCTAAAGTACATATTACGCGACCGGTTAAAAAGTATTGACATGTGCTTTTAGACCAGTCCTGTGACATTTCACAAAGGGCAATTAACCCCCTCCCAGGACAAGCCCATGTTAAGGTGACCGGTCCCGTGACCGGTATCTATCACAATGAACCGGTCACGTGACGTGCCCAGGGGTAGGTCCTTTTCCCGCAGGGTTTGTACTCTAGAAAAAAATAATTTCATATTGTCTATGGTTTGTATCCAGAGCCGCCACCTATTTGAAAAAATTAAAATGGGGAAGTCCCTAAACTAGCAAAAATATCGTAAAAGCCGAAATATCCCATTGCCTAAATTTAAAAATTTGCAACAAAACTTCACTATACAAAACCCTTTAAACGATTGAACATGTTTTATATATATATTCGAATTCCTTTCATTTGGTAGTTAAATTCTTCAAATGGTCAAAAAGCACTTTTTCCCACGACCTCTTTTCCCTCTAAATTATAGTAAATTGTTTTTCACGTGACAAATTTAAATCGAACTTTAAAGGCCTGAAATTGCATCTTAATAAAATAATATATTAATGAATATTAATTTTTTTTAATTTTATAAGAAAGACACAATCACAATAAACCCAAAATGTTAAGTTTAAAATTTGCGTGAAAAAAAAATACAAAATTTTCACGTGAATTTCATTATGGTAAAAAAATATTTTTTATGGAATATAAACGCTTATTCACATGAAACCCAAACAACTTATTGTGCTTAAATAAAAGTAATTTTGGAGTTTATTTCATTGGGTAATCCTAAAATTTTTAAATGAAATAAACCCTAAATCAAATAAAATAACACCCAAACAACTTTACATACAATTTTTTTGGGAGTTATTTCATATTTTTCTTTTACGAGTTTTTTATTTGAGATTATTATTACATAACTCCAAAATAAACCCACTAGAAAAATGAAATAACCCCCAAACAATTTTATTTAATAATTCTTAGGGATTATTTAAGATTTTCCCTTTGGGAGTTTTTACAGTGAATGGCGTCCAAAATTAAACGGTGAAATAAAACCTAAGAAGACAAACTTATTTTTTATTTATTTTTTTGAACCTAACCTTTTAACCACAATAAATCTCTTTTCTCAGTGTATTAATATTAATTTAATACCATATTTACTGTAACGTGATCCCCACTATAGAAAAAATTAAGTCATATTAAAATCATCATTATCAGCATTTATAAATTTTGTATAAAATAATAACACATTAATGTAGCTTATAACAAGCTATAGAATAATATTTGAAGAACAAATTAAAATAAATAAAAAAATATATTACACATATTGACCATAGGTATAAAATGTACATAAATATAATATTTAATACAATATTTATTTAAATATATATGTTTTTTTTTTCTATTTGTTATTCTATAGTTTGTTCTTTTATACAAAAATTATACAAAATTTATACAAAATTCCATGTTGCAATAGAAAATATATTTTCAATTATTTTTTTATTAAATATCGAATATTGTATAAACAGTATAATCATAAATTTGTTTAAGCTGTTCTAGTATATATTTAATGGCATGAAATATATTAATTTCCTTAAATTAAAATAATTTAAAATGAAAAGTCATTTATAACACGGGGCAACACATTTAACGTAGTTCGTTGAGCATTAGTGAAATGAAAGTTTACTATTGCTAAACTAAATTCGGCAAAGGAGTTTTACCAGCTTACTTGAATTTTTTAATGGGCCCTTGCGACTTTGCGCAGCCTTCGCTGCTGAATTTAACCCTGATTTTTTGTTAAAAATTATTAAAATCTTTGCAACGGTTTATATGTTATGAATCGCTGGAACATCTTTTAAGGAAAATTCTTTTGCACTGGAGCCATTAAGGCTGACATTTTGTGTTGCTCTGTGTAATCAATACTTAATACAACTACAATACATATTATATAGTTTATAGAGCATAAATTAATTACTAAATATGTTGTGATTATTAAATTTATAATATTAAAATAACCCCTGCAGTTAACTTGTCTATTATTGATGGGCATGAAAGTTATATTTTAATTGAAAACTTATACAAATAATTATTATCTGATAAACGCAAATAATTCAAGGTTTAATAATTGAATTATTTTTATACTAAATTTTTAATAAATAAATTAAATTTCTTAATTTCTTTTTAATAAATTTTTCAATTAGTCGTAGAAGAAATAATTAACAATTGATTGTCTCATTTTAAGAACACGTGAAAACTTCGGGAAATAGTTATAATTTAATACAGAAATCTAACCTAAAATGATCTAAAGTTTTGGGCTTAATTAAAGCTTTGAAACCCAGACTTACAATTGTAAGCTTGGATGTTTCTTCAGAAAACTGCAAATATTTCCAAAATCTAGTAGATTAATTTACATAAAATTTAGATTCTTAACAAAATTATCTTTTACAGATATAAATTAATTTTTTCCAGACTTAATTAATTTTCGAGATATTAAAGTGTAAAGTCAGAATTATAAAGTTTTTTTAAGTACCTAAAGAAAATATTTGCAATTTTAGGGATCTTAGTTAAAATTTTAGTTTAATCTTTAAAAAGTTTTGCGTAGCATGAATATAAACTTTTTAGCAAAATACTGGATGAAATATCGAATTTTATAAAAATGCAAAAACAATATTTTTCCTAAAATAATTTGTATACCAAATTACCAAATAATAGTTTTTATATAAAGTTTACTTAAAAGCATTTCTAGGATTAAACTTTTATATAAAGGATTAAACTTTTATATAAAGCAAAAAAAATTAAAAATACACTAGATGTCGCTGTCTCTTCTTTATATATAAATATATACAATTTGTTTTTTCCAGTGCATATTTGTCCCAATTTATAGTATTACAAATTTATACCACTTTTGTATTTTCAGAAACTTCTATAACAGTCCTAAGAGCTTTTTAGCTAAGTCATAAACCACATGGGAAAGCTTTTAAAATTAATATAATTAAAAAGTTTTTATAACAGTTAAGTAAACATAGAGTGGATTCTAAGTTGTTTGGGTTTACATAAAAAAAACTGTTATACTCCATAAAAAATATATATATTTCATGAATTTCACATGAAAATTTAATATAATTTGTTTTTAGGCAAATTTTTTACACAAGACTTATATTTTTCTAATGAAAAAGTAACATTTTGGATTTATTGTGATTGTGATTGTTGGTTTCATAGAAAATTTTTAATTTTTACAATTTAAACTGCATTTTGAGAAATTTTTCCATGAGAAAAATAATTTTTTATGCCTAAGGAAGAAATAACTTGGGAAAATATTTAAATTTTCTGTACTTTTAGTACTGTTTATTAAAAGTAGAATTTGTCTCAATGTCAAGTAAAGTAACCTATAGACTTAAAGCTCGCATACTGCAATATTATATTTTATTAAAAGTGATATATTTTACCTCACTAACATTGAGAGCAAAATAAAATTTCAACGCAAAATAGATCTTCCAACCATTAAAGTTTTTAAGATAAAAATGGGAAGGGCCAGAGAGGGGTAAAGTCTGACCTTTAGCATTTTATTCTGAAACCTTCGGCAACAAATCCGGTATTTAAAATATTTGTTCCCTGACTTATGGACAACCTATTCACTGAAGAGATACAATTTGTATTTTCCCCAAAAGGAAAAATCGCCTGGACCAAACCGATAGGAACCTAAAATTTACCATTTGGATTTTCCTTCAGAGTAGAGATCCACTGAGATGGGATACTGAAAAAAGTACCCCAATCAAGGGCCTACCCTAAAAATATGAATTTAAAATATGCTTTTCTGGATTATGGACTAATTTGGTAATGAAGTACTTTTTGATATGTTTACCAGGAATATGATAAAAGTGGTGGTCAATAAAAGTCTCGCCTTAAAAACGTTAAAATTTTAAACATGTGTTATCTGGAGTTTGACCTAATTCATGACATGCATATTACCTACACTTAGAGAAAAAAAAGTCTGTAAAATTGTTTGAAAAAAACTGCTAAATTGAATATACAAAATTTTATATAATTTTGAGTTAAATTTTAGTTAATTAAAAATTACAATTTATCCTGCGAAAATCAGCAAAAAAAATTTTGCTAAATATTAGCAGAGTAAAAAACATAAAAAAATTATCTTTAAAATTTTTCTTTTTTAATTTCTTTTAATGCGAATAAAATGTCTACTACTATTTAGCAAATATTTTTATTTTAACAGGTGGCTATTGCTATCAACTAAATTTAACTTATATGTTACAGTTTTTATTCCTATTTTTTGTCTACTAATATCAGCTAAATTTTTTTTCGATTTTGGCAGGGTAAATTGTCATCTTGAATTGACTAAAATTTAAATCTTATAATAAAAATTTGCTAACTTCAGCAGGTTTTTCCGTAGATCCCTTTTTAACTAATTTTTAGAGTTTCAAATGTGTTTAGATATTCTTCATTCGGTTCAAGATCATGAAAATTTTTTCATTCTAAATGAATAGAAAAATTATAATTTTTAAAATAAAAAAAATATATATATATATATATTTTAGACACCAGTCGTATGGAATGATTTTTCTGGCAAGCTATGACCTTCATTATTAACATTCTTAGTATCTTATAGTTTTAATTGTAAATTTTTATTTATATGTATGAAAGTATATTTTTAATCTGGTTCGAGATCATACGAGAAGAATTTTTTTTTTTTAAATAAAAAAATTTTTTTTATTTTTATTTAGTAATCATGAAAAATACACAGAAAAAGTTTTTAGACACAAGCTGAATGGAATGCATTTTCTGGTCATTTTCGACCTTCATCAACATTATTCGTGCCCTTGAAAGTGACAATTATAAATATCTCTATTTGACTCACAAATCAAATGACAACATACAGTTGATTTTTTTATTATTGAGTTTGAGATGAAATTTATTATTTTTATTATTTAACTTACAACTTTACAGGAAATAGTTAATGAAAGCTAATACAAGCTAATATTGACAATAGTTAACAATAGGAATTACTAAACACAGCTAGAGTTCGTAAGTAAATTTTTTCTTAACAAAATAATTCAACATGGGTTAGCTTTCATTACCTTTTTTCGAATAATGTCTTATATCGTAACTATTCATGTGTATATTTCATTATTATAAAAAATATAATTTTGCTAAAGCAAAAAAGTGCATAATCTTGAATTAAATGAAGAATATCTCAAAAAAAAAATTTTTTCATACACCAAAACATTTCCGTATGCTTTTAACAAAATTAAAATATATATATTTTTCAAATATTACCATATTATATACTAGAAACATTTTGAAGCTTCAATACACAATATGTTAATGTAAATATTTAGGTATACATGTACAAATATGGGCAATTATTAAAGTTTTCAGACACGTATAATTTAGGGTGTCTCATAAAAGAGATATATAAAAAAAACCTAAATATACCATTGACGATTATAGCCGATCGACAACAAATTCGCTTATCAGCGAGAACCAATTTTCTATGGTTTGATTTCTTTGACTTTCTATGGTTTGATTGTTTCAACTTTAAATTCAAATACTACAAGACATCCTGATAAGCCTACATTACATTGTAAATTAAAACAGTGGCAAGCAAAGTTTTAAAAAAGTGACGACTTGTATGCTACAATAATTTATTCTTTATAAAAAGTAAAAAAAAAAATATCTTATATTTTGCTCAACACTTTAGCAAACCGCATAAAAATATTGTAAATTGTTTGCCATGACTTGCCATAATAACACATCTGCGTATAGGAAAAACTTGAGATAAAATCAACATTTGTAAAGTTTGTTCAAATGTATAAACGAATTGTATTGACATGCATTAGGTGTATTAATAAATTTTTAGCACTTCTTTCATTTTGGATTTGTGAAAATAGAAGTATTGAAATTTAAAGAGAAATTTAAAATTTTCCATAAAGTATCGACTTAAAATGTCAATTCTTTGTATAAAAAACTATCACCCTTACCATACAAAATTTTTATTATTTAAAATTAAACATTTTGCAAACAGAGAAAAATATATATGTAGTTGAACATCATTTAAAATTCGAAATTATCATAATATGATAGTAATGATCATTAATATGATTTTTATTGATCATATTATGATCACTAAGGACGATTTTATCATTACTTAGAAATAAATTATGATTAACAGGATCATAATATGATCATTGTGAATCTCGATCAAAATGATTGTAATTCCGCAATACCCGAATATCCTGATTTCTTCGATGGAAAGTTAAATCTATGCATGCGCATAAAAATATAGTTGAGCACGATTGGGAATTTAAAATTACCGTAATACAATACTAATCATCATAAATACGATTCTTACTGATCATATCATGATCACTGACGACGATTTCCTGGGAGGCAATACAGTCAAAATAAAAGGTGTGTTAATTTATAAAAATATTTTTAATTTTTGTTTAAATTACCAACATTTTGTTGTTATGTTTAAATAAAATTATTTCCTCAAAAACTTTTAAAAATCTTAGATCTTTTATTTGTAACTGTGCCAAAAACTTATCAATACATCTAATACGCACAGCAACAGCTTCCCTCCCCAAAAAAAAATATGATTTTTCAACTACATTTAGGTATGTTTTATTAACACATAATTTAAGGAAAGGTTTTCATATACATTTTAGATAAAATGTTAATTTTACTTGAGTGCATGTTCATGTAAGGAAAAGTACCCATTATATGGTAAGTAATAATATTTTGTAATTTTTTAAAAGTTCACAAAAAAAGTATAAAATTTTATATTAAATTTATATATATAAAAAAAATACGTACAAAATAATAAACATTTTGTACGCAGCAAGTTAACATAAAAATATGTTTTACTAGGCCTATGAATACAAGGTATTAGTATAATTTGGTACTAAAACTTATTACTCATACGCGTAGTACTACACATTTTTGAGGTAATTTAGTAAAAAAAAAAAAAGTCAAACTTTTGCTTTAACTCAATTGGTTGTATTTTCGGAATTTATCCATCAATGATTTCTTTGATGAAAAAAGGGCTCTTGCTTAAAATAAAAAAAAAATATATTTGATGAAGGTCGTAGCAGACCAGAAATGAATTTCATTCGGCTGGTGACTAAATACTTTTTCTATTTATGTACCATTGTTACAATTTATAATTATTTTATTTATTTAGAAAAGAAAAATGTTTACGATCTTGTAGCGAAAGAAGAAAATTTCCCATAACATTTACACAGATCAACAAAAAGAACTTGATAACCCAGATGGAAATGGTATAATATATGAATGAATATGTTAATATATGGGCTTTTATGAGAACATACATAAGAATAGCTGATCATATATGTCTATATACAGTTCAATATATGCAATATAGATTTTCGCCGATATCAAAGCAAAATATTTTACCCCTTGGGCACAAACTGATATGGTTAAAAATTCATATCAGATAACTTTCGGCAACACCTAATTCGGAAATTTTGGAAAAAAAATAAAACAAAAAATTTTAATTATGTCTTGTGACACATGATTTCTATGCTGTTTACGAATATGAAAATATTTTTAAAGGTTTTCAAGATATCATGATTGCTTATAAAATTTTGCTGATTTTAGGAAAAATCTCTGAATATGAGAAAAAAGTTTTTTACTTTTTTTTGTCACACATGATTTCTAATAAAATCTAGTATAATGATTATGAATATAAAAATATTTATTTGCTAAGATGTGCCCCGGTAGGCTAGTTGGTAGCGTGCTAGCTCATCAGTGCGGGGTCATGGGTTCGATTCCCACGAGAGGCTCTGGTCTGTTTTCGCTACAACGAGCCGATGGCCTTTGTTGCTAGTGTTCGGTTAGGGTATTAAGATATAATTTGTAATTATATGATTAATATAAATAAAATATAAAATAAAAAATAAATAATAAATAAAATAAAAATATTATTGAAACCGTTTAAAGGATTTTCGAGATATGGTGTTTAAAAAATTTTGCCGAATTTAGGAAAAATCTCACGTTATCTTATAAACTGTTTAAACAATTTAAAAAATGTATAATTAGATATTATTTACTATAACACCATATAATGAATTTACTTTTTTTGGATTTATTCCACAATTCAGAGTTAAAAGAAATTTAAATTTTTTTTATTTTAATGCTTTATAAGTCATGTTTTGAAAATCTAAAATGTCTAAAATATTCCAAAATCACAACATTTTAAGCAAATTTCGTTAAAACCTTAAAGGGGGGTTCAACCAAATAGCGTGTTGAGTTAAAATAAATTCCTCCTGACGTGATAGAAATTTAATGTGATGAAAAAAAAATATTGGAAACAGGATATAAATGCCTATAAAAATTTGTCTATACTAACTCCAACTGCATAACCCTTGTTGTTGGGCAAAGGATATGAGATTTTAGTTTTTTTTTACTATTTCCATTTACTACAACTGAAAGGACTAACTTTTATCTAGCACGAAATTAGAGGAAATTTCAAGCTGTAAAAAATACATGTTACAAAACCGTTTAGTGTTTTAGTTAAAAAATATACAGACTACAGATAGATGTACTTATATTGAACATATACTAACAATGCATACATTATAAATATATATGAGGCAGGGATGGAAAATATGTTTTCTGTTATTGTACCAACCAGACAAAAAAATTGTACTCTTTCGATCCTCACGGTACCAAAATTTTTTCCGCTTTTTTTTAACAATTTTATCGTATTGAGTCAGATTTGCTTAGACACTAAAAAGACTAAAAAAATTTAAATTGACCGGGTGAAACAAAACTTTGTAAAATTTTACTCTAATTTTTATGTCACACCTTTTTTTATGGTTAACCTTTTCAGGATTTGCTATTAATAAATCTTAAGGCATTTAATAGCTTTTTAACAATAATACTCTTTTTTCTTACTTTTTTTTTTTTTTTGTTTTGAGAGGTAATTTAAAATCAGCTGTTCAATGTTGCCACTTCCGAATATTTTAGTACAATGTGTATGGACACCAATTTAGAGCCGGTTCAACTTAAAACTGACTTAATTTTTACTATAGAAGCTGAATAAATAAAATCAGGTTTTAAATTTAATGTTGCTTTTAAAAAAAGTCGACTTTTTGTTATGTGGTTTTATCAAGTTATAAATTAAAAATTTGAAAAAATTTCAAATTGTACTAAATGAGCCGCAGTAGTACCACGGTACCAACCAAGGTATAAATGCACCAAAAAAAGTACAATTGTACCATGTTTTCCATCCCTGATATGAGGGATTTCACAGTAATTGTTCCATGGGGGGGGGAGTAAGCAAGACCTGAAACACATTGTACTGATTGCCATAAAAATGGAGAAAGCTGGCTTAACAAAAACAAATCTGTTGTCAGACTCGTGTACAATGACTCCCAAAAATTTCCGGGTAAATAATTTAAAACAAATTCAATGCCTTTAAAAAATATCATTCGCCATTCTTAATTTCATAAAATTAAAAGCAGATTCCAATAAATAACTTAAAACGATACCAATTAATAAATCTGAAATTTAGAGTTCTGAAAATATGTAATCAGTGCCCGGTATCTATATTTAATGCGAGAAGTCTCTGAATTGAAAAATGCAACACTTCCTTGTTTAGAACAGGGTGAGTCACATAATGTAAAAAGACTGCCAATTACCTAAATTTAATATTAACTGTTTCATCCTGTCTTTGATATAACAGAGTTTTATTTTTCGATGCGAAAACTACTCACATTAGATACAGAAACCAGGCACAATTCCAATTCGAAGTGTTTATTTTAAATTTAATTTTTAAAATCTAGTTGGAATTTTTTCTAAAATTACTAAATATTTGGATATTTTTTATAAGAATTTTTTATATATACTAATAATTTTTACAAAATTTTAATTAAATAATTAAACTTATATAGATAATTTGTAATTTCTAACTAAGCACCTTTTATTTTGGTATGTTGGACTTAGCACCTTTTCACTATCACTACATTACAACAAGTAGGAAAGAAAAAATTGTAAATTTTTTTCGGTGAATGATGTATTTTAACTTTTTTCATCACACCGCCTTAAAATCTACGTTTTTATAAAAAGTGAACTTGGCTCCTTTTCACACTTAGCTTACTATATATTGATTTCTATTGGATATTTAATAAAGAATGGTTTAACACATTAAAAAATAAGTTTTTGATTACTAAAGAATCAGAATATTTTTAATATCAAACAGATCCCATTTTATACTGTCAATTTGTAAAATGCCTCATATAAAAGCTTGAAATTTGCAACTACTCGTGTTATAGCAAATTTATTTATTTGTTTTAGTGTAGTTCAAGTTTTTATGTACTTACACCATATTGTACTTAAGAGTATATGTATACAGATTTGTCATTCCATTTGTAATCTATCAGAAGTATAAATCCAATCACGATTTCATCGACATTAGTTATAAAAAAAAATGGTGATGTTAAAAATTATGTTTAAAAAAAGATGATATGCGGTTACAATTGGTTTTTCCACTTAACCCCACAATTCCCTTTAAATTAAAGAAATTAAACTTATAAGTACTCTTGGGAATAAATCTATCAAACGGCTGAAAACTATCATTGGTGGGTGCTTTTAAGAAGCTAGAAAAAAGTGTTACTCCCGTCATTCCACCTTCCAAATTTTAAATAATTTTATTCGAAAAACTTTAACGCAAATTAATGCTAAAAGTTAATAATACTTGTATTCTTCATTTAAATAATTTTGTTTACCTCTTAAATTCCTTTTCATCTTTATAAGTTTTTTTTTTGTAAAGCGTATTTAAGATTCGTTATTGCCAAAATTAAAGGGCGCACTTAATTGTATTTTGTTTTGGTGCTTTTATGGCACCAAAAACATGAATTTTAACCATTGTTTTTTTGTATAGTATAGCATACTTTTAAGTAATTTTTATGTTTACTGGCATTAAACCAGTTGTCTGGTAAATACAGGGTGTCCGCCGGGAAGGTATATTACTTTGTTTTGCCGCCATTTTGGTAAACATTAGTCTTGACAGTTCATATTTGGCAGTCGTGAAGTAGACACGTGGCAAATTTATTATGGAAAAATATTCCATAAAAAACCAACGTGCCAATAGGATGTTACAGCTCGCCCATGACAACCGGCACATTTTCATTTGAATGGATATGTGAATAAACAGAATAGTCGGTTCTGGTCAATGGAAAACCCTCAAATTATTCATCAGTCACCTTTGCATCTATTAAAAGTGACAGTCTGGAGTGCAATTTAGTCAGGAGGAATCATTGCACCTTACTTCTTTGAAAATGAAAACGGCGTAACGGTAACCGCGAATGGGAAGCGATATCGTGATATGATTGAAAACTTTTTAACGCCACAAGTTATTTCAAGAAATGGTGATGTTGATTGGCCTCCACCGTCGCCTGATATTTCACTGCTTCGGACTACTTTTTGTGGGGATATCTGAAAAGCAAGGTTTATGCAAACAAACCAGAAACGCTTGAGCAACTCAAACAAAATATTCGATTCGTGATGAAATTATTGAAATACCGCGTGAAATGTGAGAGAATGTAATGAAAAATTTGCTCAAAAGGGCTCGCATTTGTGAGACTAACAGAGGCGGACATTTATCTGATATTGTATTCCATACATAATTGCCGACATTAAATAAAACATTTATCAATATAAAATCCTTTCTCTTTCACTTAATAAAAAATTATAAACAAACAAAGTAGTTTACCTTCCCGTCGGACACCCTGTATATACTTTTTTTTTTTGGTTTTGTGTGGTATAAAACTAATTTTTTTTGTTTTCACCCAATGCCACCATTTAGCTTTTCCGCATAAAAACACCAGGAATTTATAACCCTGCAAAAACTATCATTACCAAATAAGTGATTATATAATGAAACCAATACTTTTTTAAGAACTAGTTATAGAAAGCAGTTTTATAAGCAGACAAACTTACGAGCGACTATTTTTTTAAATTTGAAAATAATTTGATATCACTTATTTTTTTATTATTTATAAGTATAAAAGTAAGCCTAGAAACATTTATAAACACTTTTTTTTACTGATTCTGGTAACTACTTATTTTGAATTTTTTTGTAAGCAGGTATACAAATTTTGTATGTCTTTTCATGCAACTTATAAAATTTACTTTATCTAATAATGCTACTGCTTATTTTTTAGATATTAGTAATGAGAATAGTTATTAATAATTATTAACATTTTGCTGGGATATTGTGGTTTAATTTTATTTTTTTGTAATAAGTTTTTAAAATTGCCAGAGGAATTTTTTTTTTTGCTAACATTAGGTTAAAGTTAAATTTAAGTATAAAAAAATAAGTTAAAAATCAGCAATTACGGTAAAAAAAATACTGCAAAAAGGGGAGAGTAAAAAAAATTTATCTGGCGCCATATTTAATCATATCTAATTTGATATTTTTTAATATTTGATTCGAAAAAGTACAGATCAAATTAGATCCAGTGATATATTTAGAAATTTAGTAAGATCTAAATTGATGCGAAAAATGATGGATCGAATTAGATCCAGCGAAGTATTTGGGGATTTATAATGATCTTATTTGATCCGAAAAATAGCAAATCAAATTAGATCCAGCAATATATTTGAGGATTTAGAAGGATGTAAATAAATCCTAGAAATTGTGGATCGAATTAGAGATCCAGCTGTATATTTGGAGATTAAGAAAGATCTAAATTAATCCAAAAAATGGCAGATTGCATTGTATCTCACATGATTCAACAATATATTAAACGGAGTCTAGTTTATTTAAAAACGTATACAAAAATTAAAAAAAAAATGATTTTTAAATAAAAAATAAACAAATTAAATTCTAAAAAAATTAAAAGGAAAGAAGGAAAGTTCAGAAAAGAGAAAAGAGAGGGCAGAATAAAAAACGTAAAAAATATTTTTTTGCGGTTTTTAAATATTAAAGTGGTGATGATATCTTTCTGACCTATGCTGACCTAAAGCTACAGATATCATCAGGTGTCATAGGAATTTTGTATGGGAGCGTATCAGCATCATTGACAGTTTCATTTCGCTAAGCCGCTATGAAGACTTTTTTACAATTTTTCCAACTAGTTTAACAGTTAATTTTTAACGAAAAGGAAATTTTTTGGTGTCAACTTATATATTTTTTTTATATTTAAGTTTCTAAAATATCTTGTAGAGTGTATTAAAATATTTACAGGTTGGTTAAAAAGTTTCTGCGCTCGAAACGAAAGAATACTGTTTTTGTTACGAAATATATTTTTTTATTCAATATAATCTCCTAGAACATCAATACACTTGTTCCAATGATCTTCCAATAATTTTATCCCATCCTTATAATGGTTTTCCGGAAGCTCTGCAAAATAACCGTCTACGGCTGCTATGGCGTCTTCATTCGACGAAAAATGCTTTCCACGAAGGAATTGTTTGAGGTTTCTGAAGAGATAGTAGTCACTGGGAGCCAAATCTGGTGAATATGGTGGATGTTCAAGCAATTCGTACTTTAATTCTTTGAATTTAGCCATCGTCAAAACACTTTTGTGAGCAGGTGCATTGTCTTGATGAAAAATGATTTTTTTCTTCTTTTAACCAGGTCTTTTCTTACGAATTTTTTCATCCAGCTGATCCAAAAGGCTGCAATAATATTCAGAGTTGATTGTTTTACCTTTCTGAAGATAATCAATCAACAAAATTCCTTTTGCATCCCAAAAAACTGATGCCATAACCTTCTTTGCTGATCGTTGTGACTTCACCTGCTTTGGAGCTGAACAACCAGCTTCAGTCCACTGTAAACGTTTTTGTTTCAATTTGGGATCATGGTGGTAGATCCAAGTCTCATCTATAGTTATAAAACGATGCAAGAAGTCGGTTTTATTCGGCTTAAAACGCTCCAAATTACGCTGAGAAATTTGTTTTCGATACAGTTTTCGTTGAATTGTTAATGTGTTCGGCACTAACTTTCTAAACAGTTTTTTCATACGTAATTCTTCATGTAAAAAATGGAGTACTTGTTCGTCTGATATGCCTATGGCAATAGCAATTTCACGCTTAGTCAAACTTGGATCTTCACTAACCATATTATGTACCTGCTCAATGATTTTTGCTGTGGTTGCAGTTTTTGGTCGTCCTTCGCGTGGATCGTCTTTAAGGCTGGTACGACCACGTTTAAATTCACCAGCCCAAAATTCAACGGTGCGTTTTGAAGGTGAGGACTCCTTATACACTTCTAACAATTGTTCATAAATTTTCTTTGCTTTTAAACCCTTCAAAACAAAGAATCTAATGACTGCACGATATTCAATTTTTTCCATATTAAAAAAAATCAATGACACGTCAACTTCAAATGGCTTGTAAACAATGAAAGAATTGACAGAATAACTTGCAACTTTGCATGTGTTCTCAGGACAGTTATACCAACTTGAGAAAAAAAAATTTTGGAGCTAGCAGTGCCATCTCTTTGTGAGCGCAAGAACTTTTCAACTAACCTGTATATATAAATGTTTTCTTTTAAAATTTTCATAATTTTGTTCACCAGGTGTAAATATGTTTTTTTTTTTTTTTTTTTGTAAATATTAAATTAACCTAATCATTGTGTTAGTATCTTTTACAGATTTCATTAAATATGTAAGTATGTAAATGATTGTATATATAGTATATATTATTATGTAAATAAGAACACAATTATTTTCTAAGATAAAATGTCGAAAACAGTTGTTCAAAAACTTAAAGACAGATGATGCGGGTATATTCTTATGATCTATTGTATAATTAATGATATTTCGTTTATATTTCGTTTCGAGAAATTGTTTATTTACGCACATAATATTAAAGTCATAGATTGATTGTTAAATTAAGTAAAAATTAGGTTCAAATAAGTAGTTTATTTATTTAATAAAATTTTTATTCTCAATTTTTATTCAAATTTCTTTAATTTTTATGCATAATAAATCAGAACTAATTTTTATTGATTTTTTGAACCGCATCAATTTTAAATAAATTAAAACTTTCCATAAAAAGACAACCATTCATACTGCACATTACGATTTAATATTTTTTTCAAGACTTTAATTTATCGCCCAAAAAGGCACATAAATATATATATAAAAAAAAACATGGCTCTTAATCAAAAACTCCTACAATTTTACTTCCTTAAACACATCTAACAAACCAAAACACCATTAGGATAAATGATTTATATAAAAAAGTAGGAAACTGGTTAAAAGTTATTGTGTGTACTCGTAAAATAAAGGTAAATAGGCATAAAGATTTGTTTCAAAGATGGCCACTGAAATGAATAACCGTAGTGGTGCCGCTACATAAAGCAAAAAAAAAATATATTATTGAATCAAATAGAAACAATTAAATTAAATGGAAATCAAATTAACTTGGTATCTTTTTATTTTATAAAATGCCAACACAAAATCTAAAATGTTAACATAATTATCATTTTAATGACGTATAAGTTTACTTTAACTAGAATCATATTTACTTTTATGAGATTTAAACTCTATTTAAAAATTGTTTTAATAAAAAAGGACGTTTACTCAAATATAATACGAATTTTTATTAATAATAATCGATAAAGTTAAATTAATTTACATTTTTATATTTCTCGTATTTAAAAAAATAATTTATATTTTGCTAAAAAAATTGAAATGAAAACCGATTAAATACCGATACGCTGTTGGTTTCAGGAAAAACGGTTATAGAATAAATCAAGAGTTTTATTACTGGTATCGATCTCCAATTTGAAAGGGTTGTACCATGGATAACGATATTAAAACGGTATCGGTTGCCAACCCTGATTTGTTTTCAAAGAAAATAAATAAAACGAGGATAATAAACTCTTTATTTTTAAGGAATGAATTAATATAATGAAAATTTCCGCAGCATAAAAAAATTTTGTGCTTTAAGTTAATTCTTCACCTTTTTCCTTTATAGCACATTTTATTTGGTGTTGTTGGTAAAACCCAATAAAATCTTTTAAATGTAGAAATACATCATGAAACAAATCTTGGCCTTAAATACTTCCGTTGTTTTCTAGAAGTACTCCATTCCCTTGTATAACAGGGTTAGTTAGTATAATCAACTGCAAATGGTAGATAAAAATAACTGCATTTGCAGTAAAAAGAGGTATTCACTATAATTACATTTAAAGTAAAGTATATTACAATTGTTATCTACTAAAAATCTACTAACCATTTTAGTAAAACTGAAACACAAATTTTGTCAAATTTACAGTAAAATTCTGTTAAATTTTTCCAAAAAAAACACTACAAATGCAATTAAAAACAACTACAAATGTAGTTAAAATCAACTATAAATTTAGTTAAAAATAACTAAAAAAGTAATACAAAAGTAGTTAAAAATAACTACAAATGTAGGTAAAATCAACTATAAATGTTGTTAAAAATAACTACAAAAGTGTTGAAAACAACTACAAGTGTAGATAAAAACAACTAAAAATTTTGTTAAAAACACAACAAATGTAGTTAAAACAGTTATAAATGTAATTAAAAACAACTACAAATGTGGTTAAAAAAATAACTTCAAATCTAGTTAAAAACAACTACAAATGTGGTTAAACCAACTTGAAATGTAGTAATAAATACCTTTAAATGCAGTAAAAACAACTACAAATTAATGTTAAAAACAACTATAACTGCAGTTAATTTTTCTTATATATTACTTTCGAATTTAAATTTTTTTTATTTTCTTTTCTTTTCAACTTTAATTTTTTATTGAAAATTTTTATTTTCAAAAAAATCCGCGTTATAGGTATTTTTTTAATATTTTATTATTATTATTATTTTTATTAGTATACTTTTTAAATGTGCTATAAAGTGTTAAAAACACCACGAATTGGGAGAGAAAATGCCGCGTTTTTATAGAAAATGCATTTATTGGTAATGCGCTTTATAATGAAATTGATTTAAATGAAACCCCGTTACACGATGATTAGGTGTAAAAAATTTATGTCGATTTCACGCACTGTAAATTTAACAGTTAATAAATTTTTATATTGCGATTATAAAGCAAAAGGTAAATAGCAAGAAACGTTTTGTTGTGTTTAATTTTTACCATGTTCTTAAACGGCGAAATGGTTCTTAAGCAGTATTTTTTTAAGTAAAAAACCACAAAGAAAACTAAAACGGGCGCTAGAAAGCTAGGAAATTTGGTATAAAAGTTCCTACGTTGGCGCAGACATCCGCTAACAAGCAAGATATCTCAATGGACTTACTTCGATATTAATGAAATTCGGATATGTGATAGAGGAAAGAAACAAGAAACAAGTACTTATTTTTAGCGTTCTGAATCTCATGTTTAGAGGTTTAAAAAGCGAGGTTAAAATTACTCAATTTTTGTATGGATACATGTTTTGAATTAATTAGATGTTTTGGCACACACTTAAGAACACAAAAAGTTTGATACCCATTTTGGCTTTGCTTTCGCCCCAGAGTTTGAAAATTTTTCAATATTGGTAAAATATAGATCTTCTGAAAAAGTCGGTTAAAAGCCAAAATGTTTCCGAATATCGAAAAAAGCCCAGCCATCCTCCTCGATTAAATGAAATTGCCATTATTATATGAAAATTTTAAATCAAGGCAACATTTTCCTATACATTATCTTCTCACTTACAAAAAATACAAAGTAATGAGTGGCCATTACTCTCTCGCTTACAAACAGCCAAAAAATAATGTGTACCCATTACTTTTTGGACATCGCGAACAAAAGTAATTAAGCGAGTAATTAAGCCTGGTAAGTAGTTGATACCATGTGGGGTTTAAGGGGTTTTAAGGGTTTTTTTTTGGTAGTATAACATACAAACCATATTTGGCTTGGTTCTTGAATATTTGAATAAAAATAAATAAATAAATAAATAAATAAATAAATAAATAATAAAAAGGTATCCTCCTTAACTAAACCGCATTGGATAGAAACCTAATAGTAATTCATAAAAACGGTTTTTTGTGGAATTTTTTCTATAAAGGGTTTTCCCAAACGTTTTCGACTAGATATAAACATATTCCTTCTCCTTAACCCCCAGCCCAAACCGTATTGGCTATAAACCTGAAATTTGTGAAAAATATGTGTCACCTAGAATATGGGCTAATTCAGTAATAAGGTAATTTTGGATAAAATAGGGCCTCAAAAGTGTTGCAGTTCCCCCTCACCCAACTTACAGTCAAAACCTAGATAGCAAAAAAATTTTAAAAATTAGTTTCTAGGAGTTTCGACTAAATCACTGGTGAGGTACTTTTTGGAATTTACGCCAGGAACGTGGTAAGAGTGGAGGGAAAAGAAGAAAAATAAATGCCAAAATTTTAAATATGTATTCCCTAATGTATGAACAATTGGTTGGAATTGTCACCGATATAGTACTTTCTAGAGTATTTAATAAAACGGAATAAAAAGTGGTGTTAAAAAATTTCCCCCAAGAGAGGGAAAATCTCTCCAGTAATGTCTTGGGCAAAAACCTTCGACTAGAAGTCTGACATTTAAAAATAATATATATTTTTGGAATTTTTAAAGCGTGTTAAAAAAATGGAGTCAAAAAGACGAAAAGTGCCGCTTATGGATCAATACAAATCCTTTAAACAAAGCAACTGAAAGCTGAAATTGAAACTGCCACTGCAAAAAGCCTAAACAACAAAATCCTTCAAAAAAAAATTCAATTTTCTATTTAATATATCTTGAGATTTAAAACTACCGCTAATGTACTATCAGGCTTTTAAGCTGGTACAGGTAATGTAAATGCAAATAAAAGGGCACTGAAAAAGTACTCAAGTATTGTTATAAAGATTTTTCAAAAATCAATTAAGATACGAAATATCTTCAATTTAAAGTCATTAAATCTATTCAAGTGAATTTAATTAAAAGAAAATTACATTCTTCTTGTTTAACCATCAAAACAAAATTTAACATAAGCAGCAAAAAGGCAGTATAAAATGTATAAATATAAAAAAAAGTAAATAATATTAAAAAAAAAAGACTTACCTTTGATAAAATCAACAGCCATTTCTAAGCCATAAGTATCCTTATCACAATCATCCAAAATATGAGCACCCAATGTTATATTTGGTAATAACTGCTGCTTATTGACTTGATCTAGTGTATACAACATGGCTTCTAAAGCTTGAATGCCACCTTGTGGCATAATAGGACCACAAGTGATGCTATCTTCACGTGAATGAACCATCATAAGACCACCTAAAATAACATTACCCTCCATAACGGAAGCATGTTTAACAGGCCACGATGGTGTGGTGGTGGTTGAAGTGGTAGTAAATGGTGAATATATGGACGAAGCAGTGGTGGATGAGATTGATGATGTTGTGAGTGATGCGGTTGATGTTGCAGCAACCAATTGCATTAGCGTTGACAAAGTAGGTACTGCTATAGTATTTGTTGTTAATTTAGTATCAACTAAATCTTGTATTACCATGGTACGGGGGGCGTTAGTGCTTGCAAATTGTTTGCCATTATTAGCAGGCATTAAAGTACTTTCAATTTCTATGGCATTCAAGTTTATTGGAGTATGTGTTGTGGCAGCATGAGCTAGTATTGTTTCTGTGGTTGTTTTTAATTTTTCATTTTCTAATTTTGCTTCAGTTGTGGGTGAGTTAACAGCAACCCCTTCGGTCAACTTGTCTAATTTGGTAGTTGCTGTCGATTGTATTGTTTTCGAATCCTTAACATTGTTGTTTTCACCATCATCAAATTCAATTGTATTTGTATGCCTTTTATTGTAGATATCTTGCTTCACATTGCTATCCAACTGTTTTGTATTCATAATATTCTTCATGGCAGTCATCATGTCGTTCGCATTTCTTTCATAAATATTTTCCTCTGGCCAAGTTGTATTTAATAACACCAACTGTTTTTGTTGTTCGTTCTGTTGTTGATGTTTTGCAACAAAATTTAATTTACGTACATTTGCCGTTTCCAATTCAACGCTTTCATTAATAGATTTTGATTTGTTTATGTCTATAATTGATTGGGTTTCAATTGTAGAGGAATTTTTAGAATTTCTAAAGGACTTACTGGGAATTATGGTAGATTTTTCTTGCGCATTTTGAGATTTTTCATTTGAAATGGTCTCTTGGGTATTTGGTATGGGTGGAGATAAATTTCCATGGTTATTTAGGTTTTTTAGATTTAAGCGCTTTTTACGATTAAACTTTTCATTTAAAGTTTCTTTAGGAATTTCTGTGTTTTCTTTGTTAGTGTTTTCTTTTTCAAAAGTGGAAAGTTGTTTGGGAAAAGTCAAAGAAATATTTTTGTTTTCTTTTAAGATAAGTGTCGCTGGCTCTTGTTCATTATTCCTTGTTGACTTTGTTGGTAATAGCTTTTCAAAATCCATAATTCTGTTACTTTTTTGACTAAGCTCTTTTTTTGGAGTTTCGTGGTTGTTCTCTTTTTCTGGTTTAAACTTTTTCTCATTTATCTGCTGCTGGAAAATGTTCTCTTTATTTATATAATGTTCATTTGTGATTTTATTCTCAACAAAAGCTTGTTCTATTTCTTTGAAAGCTTTTAAATTTTTTTGTAAATCTTCTTCATTTTGTGATAATTCTTTCTGTTTCTTCTCTAATAGTTCTTTTTCCCAGCTAGGCTGTGTTCCAGTTTCATTAACCAAAATATTCAAATCATGCTGATATTGTTTTGTAGAATTTTTGAAAGCTTTATTTTTATTTACTGAAAGCTTTTCAATACTAGAGGTGTTAAGAAATTTTAAAGAATCTTTTGCTGTATTCAATATGCTTTCATTATAATTTGATATTTTAGGTTTGGTATTAGTAAAAAGCTTTGGCGAAAGCTTTTTTTGAAAACTGTTTTTAGAAAGATCTAAAGAGAGATTTTGAGTTGCGGGAACTCTTAAACTTTCTGTGTCTTTAAAAAGCTTTTGTTGTACCTGTTGTTTAGGCGTTTCTTCAGCTATGTGGAGTTTCAAAGATAAATCTAATGATTTGCCAATAAAGTTATTAGGAGTTAAACTTGAAAGCTCTTTTTTAAAATAGCTTTTTGTTAGATTTTTAGCTAATTTCAAATTTGAAGAAGAAATTATTGGCGTTTTGATATCTTTTGAACTTTTGGTATCAGTAAAAGCTTTTGTAGTCTCTTTGGCGAAAAAGCTTTTAAAATTTTCATTAGCTTTTAATTTCATATCCTTAGGCTTTAGATCATTAGTATAAGTTTTATTTTTATTTAAATCGTTTGCCAAAAAGCTTGTCAAATTTTGGCTACTAGTTAAGTTAAAAAGCTCTTTTTTATCTGTTTTTTCTGGATTAATGTTAAGATTTTCTTTTTTCTGTACATTTAAAGAAAGAGCCCGTTTAAACTCATCTGACCCTGAGTCCTTAGAGCTTTGTAAATCTTTGTAAGCTTTAAAGCTTAAAAGCTCTTTTTGAACTTTTAAGTTATCTTTAAGGATTTTCGATGTTAAAGACCTTTTATTATTTTTTGCAGACAGAGCTTTTGAATTATTTAAGCCATTATCTTTATTTTTTTCTTTAAATTTCAAACTATCAATTATTTTCAAGTTTTCCTTGTATTTTTCATTTTTCTTTACCACATTAATTAACTTGTCTGCAACATCTTTTTCTGTCTTGTTAGTTTGAAATTCCTTTGACTTGTGATAAAATTTCGTTAGTTTTTGTGATAAATGCACAATATTTTTTAAACTTTCTTTCACTTTTTCTCTATTAAAATTTTTAATTAATTTTGGTTTTTCTTTATGCAAATTAATTTTAATCTTTGTTTTAAATTCTTTTAAAATTCTATGCGGTCGTTGTATTTTCTCACTCAACATTTTATTACTTAAACTATTATTCAATATTATATTTGGTTTATTTTCTGGTATTTTAATATCATTTGCAGGTTTATGCGCTAAAGCGTTGTGATTATGTTTACCCAGTGATGGTGTTGTTAAAATGTTTGTAGATTTTCCCTTAACTATCGTTCTTGGCTCAGTGGTATTTTTGTTAAATAACACAGGTAAGACGTTATTATTATTATTACTATTAACAGTTGGAGATGTGGAAATAAAAATTGCAAAAGGATTTATTATATCCGTTGAATTGTGACCAACAACGGAAGTTTTAGTTGTTAAACCTAAACTGGTAATATTTTCCAGTCTATCTGGTATGCTGTTGTTGTTAACGTTATTATTATACTGCAGCATAGAGGAAGCCAAAAATGGTTGAGTTGTGCTTGATACAAATTTTATATTTTCCTGTAGATTTTTACTTCTCCCCAAAGGGTTTTCTGGAAAATTAGCCAATATTTGAAATTGTGCTAAATTTGTATCGTACAAATTTGTGATGGTTGTAGCTTCTAAGATCACATTGTCATCTGTGTTGTTGATGACATTTAATTTGTTGCTATGGCTTTGGCTACTACTGTTGTAATCTATTGTCGTTAGTTTGTCAAAACTTAGATTTTCTTTTGTTCTGTTGACATTTTCTGTAGCGTTCAAATAATGTAATTGTTGTTGCATGCCTGAGCAACATACCGTCAGTTGTTGTATTAGCCATGTTATACAAATTATTTGTACAAACCATTTTGTGTTGCTTACTTGCATTGATGGTAATAATTTATAAATTGTAGACATATTTTAATGCAAAATTTAAATTTTTATTCAGAGTTTTAAGTTTCTTTGGTGTTTTATTTTAAAAGTGTCAGCATAATTTAATATCCTTAATGTCCTCCGCCATGTCATTAATATTGCTTATGATATAATAAAATTATTTTAAACTAATTTTATCGCTTTGTTGGTCACTAAGTTGATTTTATGCATTTTTTTTTTGTTGTTTGTCCGTTTTTCATCCAAATATTTATTTTTTATATTTTCATTTTATATCAAAAAATAAATCCATTATTTTCGTTGTTGAAAAATGTAACTTTTTTTGTAATTAAATTTTTTTACTTTTAATTAAACTGTCACGATATTCTGCAAAGTAAAGAAAGAAAAAAATATTTGAAAAAAGGATATACAAAAATTGATTTAAGTAAAAATCTGTTAAAATGTACCCAGTCAGTGATGGATAATTTAAAATAATATGTATTTCAAAATACTAAAATAAAAAATTTTAAATCCTACAGTTAATATTTCCTTGAAGGGTTTAATATAGCCATGTGAACATTTAAATATATATGCACATATATGAACCTACATAGGATAGTACATGGTCATACATGGTCTTGTATAGAATCATACAAAGTCATACATGAGCCTGTATAGGATCATACATGGTCATACATATTCATATACGTCTACGTATAGGTAATATATTGAACATGATTATATATCTTAGTATATGAGAAGATATAAATCACATGTGAGATTTTTATGGCATGGTCATATATTAAACCATAAATGTGGGTGATCATGTGTGTGCATGTATGACCAGGTATGCCCACATATATTGCGATATTTACATTCATTAAAAATGTTTATATCTGATAAGATATGACCATATATAATTTTATGCACAGTTTGCGTCTATCCAATTATATCCGAATTCAGATAGGTTCATATATATATGCAGATATATTTACATATAATTTTACATATGTTTATATATAAATATAAATTAGGCAAAACATAAATATACATATATAAAAATATATATGGTCATATATGCTAATACAGGTTGGTTAAAAAGTTCCTGCGCTCACCAATAGATGGCACTGCTAGCTCCAAACTTTTTTTTTCTCAAGTTGGTATAACTGTCCTGAGAACACATGCAAAGTTGCAAGTCATTCTGTCAATTCTTTCTTTGTTTACAAGCCATTTGAAGTTGACGTGTCATTGATTTTTTTTAATATGGAAAAAATTGAATATCGTGCAGTCATTAGATTCTTTGTTTTGATGGGTTTAAAAGCAAAGGAAATTTATGAACAATTGTTAGAAGTTTATAAGGAGTCCTCACCTTCAAAACGCACCGTTGAATTTTGGGCTGGTGAATTTAAACGTGGTCGTACCAGCCTTGATGACGATGCACGCGAAGGACGACCAAAAACTGCAACCACAGCAGAAATCATTAGCGTGAAATTGCTAATGCCATAGGCATCTCAGACGAACGAGTACTCCATATTTTACATGAAGAATTACGTATGAAAAAACTGTTTGGAAAGTTAGTGCCGCACACATTAACAATTCAACAAAAACTGGATCGAAAACAAATTTCTCAGCGTAATTTGGAGCGTTTTAAGCCGAATAAAACCGCTTTCTTGCATCGTTTTATAACTATGGATGAGACTTGGATCTACCACCATGATCCCAAATTGAAACAAGAACGTTTACAGTGGACTGACGCTGGTTGTTCAGCTCCAAAGCAGGTGTAGTCACAACGACCAGCAAGGAAGGTTATGGCATCAGTTTTTTGGGATGCAAAAGGAATTTTGTTGATTATCTTCAGAAAGGTAAAACAATCAACTCTGAATGAAAATCAGCTGGATGAAAAAATTCGTGAGAAAAGACCTGGTTTAAGAAGAAAAAAATCATTTTTCATCAAGACAATGCACCTGCTCACAAAAGTGTTTTGACGATGGCTAAATTCAGAGAATTAAAGTACGAATTGCTTGAACATCCACCGTATTCACCAGATTTGGCTACCTCTTCAGAAATCTCAAACAATTCTTTCGTGGAAAGCATTTTTCGTCGAATGAAGACGCCATAGCAGCGGTTATTTTGCAGAGCTTCCGGAAAACAATTATAAGGATGGGATAAAATTATTAGAAGATCATTGGAACAAGTGTATTGAGCTTCTAGGAGATTATATTGAATAAAAACATTTATTTCGTAACAAAAACAGTAGTCTTTCATTTCGAGCGCAACCTGTATATAACTCTATTTACACGAGATGGGAACACAAATTGATTTTAAGGTTTCATATTAGCTTCTGGTGAATAAAACATTTTGTCCTAATTTTCCACCAGACGCAAGAGGTGATTAATATTTTGACCTCAAAAATATTGTTTTTTTTTTTTTTTTTTTTTTAACACCAAAAATTGTTTTTCATCTGAAAAATTTTTCTTTACCTTAAAAATTTTTTTACATAAAAAAAAAGTTTTTCACCTAAAAATTATTTTCTTCATCTCCATTCTTTCACTTTATTTTTTTATTATTATTTGCAAGAAAAACACTGTGGAGGACAGGGATTACAAAATAAGCGATTTAGTATTTTTTTTAGTTTTTTACTAGAGCCTTTAAAGTACTGTGGTACTTTTTTGACTCATTTGGTACTTTTCACATATTTTGCTCTCTTTTATTAATTATTTGTTTTATATTTATCACAAGTTTTTTTGTGATATTATTTTGAATTTGTAGTCTGAGTCAGTGCTCAAAAAAACATTTAAAAACCTTACTTCGCGTATATTCCCATTTTTTGAACAGAAAAAAAATCCTTTTTTAATATTCAGTGTCGGTCCAGAATAACAATGATTGTGGCTGTAAGAGAAAATAGGCCCAAAATATTGACGTACGACGATGACTGCAAAAATAAACCCTTTTTTTTTAAGTCTAAAGATTGCAATATAGATCCCATCCTCCTGATTATTTCGTTTCGTTTACTAACAACATACTATATTTTTTTGTTTTACTTTTAAATTTAAATTTTATAAAAAGAATTAAAAAAATGGATTACTTCAATAAAAATTTTTAAATCGCACAAAATAAGTTGATTATTATATGTTGTACATTTGTTGGTAAACAAGAGCACATGAGAGCCACATAATGTCTATGTTATCTTTACTCGACATATATTTTTTTCTTTACAAAAAAATTTAAAAATACGGCATCTCTGTTGTGCAATTAAAAATCAAAAAATGTTTTGAAACTAAAATAGTTTGTATCGACGCCTTTTTATTATCAATTTGTGTGGAAAATGCGCTTCGTAGTTATTCTGTTTTTTACCTTAATACAAATTCCAACATTCGTTCTAAGTATTCATAAAGATAATTAGTTGGTTCATCGTACGTATGATTAATATTAATATAATATTAATATTCATCATACGCACTATAGTATGCTCTATGGAATTTACATTGAATAATTGAGATGAATAATATTAAATGAATATTTTTTCCACAACGAAACCGTTTAACATGCTGAAACTTTTTGAAACGATAGAAAAATTTATAAACATTTTTTTAATGAATAAAATTATTAAAACAAATTAATTCGGACAATTTCTTTTTTATAAATTTAAATATCTGGTACAGGAAATTTTTTAACTACTTCTGATTTTTTTTTAATTAAATTATTTGTTTTTAAATTCCCATAAAATTTGCTAGAATTTTTCAATATCCACTAAATTATAATACACATAATTTACCAAAAATAAGAGCTAAATTGGCTAATATTTTACCACGCCTATTTTGACCATTAATGTTTTTGGAAACTTTAAATAGTTAATCCATGTTTTATTAAATTTTTATAAGGCGAAGGGAAGAATTCCTCCTTACAATAAAAAAAAATACACACAATTTCTATGATGGAATTATTCTGTTCGCTTTTTAAATACTGTAAGGCAAATACCGTAAGTTTGACATTGATACAATTTACTTTTTCCTGTAGCAGGGCAGTTGGCATGGAAAACCATTTATTTAAAGCCTGTGTATCTGCCTGTAATATTCCCTACTACTAAAATTTAAAATTACACAATAGCAAACAACCTGCAGGCTGCCGCAAAATAATGCTTGACCTTTAAGGTACGAGGGCGGTTCAATAAGTGCATGACTTTTTGAATGAAAAAACTGTGGTTTTTTTTTATTGCAAAAAAAAAAAAATATTTTTCAACATAATCTCCTTTTAGCTCAATACACATAGTCCAACGTTTCTCTAATTTTTGTATCCCTTCCAAAAATAGGATTTTTCGAGGTCCATAAAATAGGCATTTGTTTGAACAATAATTTCATCGTGGGAGATAAATCTCTTCCCACCGAGCCATTTCTTTAGGTTTGGAAATAGGATATAGTCACTGGGGGCTAAATCCGGATAATATGGCGAGTGAAGGACCAATTCGAAGTCCAATTCATGGAATTTTGCCAATGAGACTACACACGTTACACGATTCTGTTGGTGGTCGATTGTGAGCAAACGCGGCAGCCATCTTGCGGAAAGCTTTCTCATGCCCAAGTGGTCGTTCACAATTGAAACCACTGAGCCATGTGAGAAGCCTATGTCTTCCACAATCTATCGCGCATTAAATCTCCGATCGGCAAACACCATATTGTAAATTTTTTCAATTGTTTTGGGTGTAGAGACCTCAACTGGGCGTCCAGAATGTTCGGCATCTTCCGTAAACCACTTTTTATTATTGAAATCGATAGTGCAGAGTCCCCATAGTATTTATCAAGCTTTTCCTTGGATTGATTGACCGTTTTTTTTTCGCAAAATAACATGTTTAATGAGAACTCGAAATTCACTTTTTTCCATTTTAAAAAAAATCCACGAGGTTGTATGATTTGAACAGCTGTTAAACGCAAAGTAAATAACGGAACTTGCTCAAAATTTGACAGAAGTCAATGAACAGGTTGTACTTGATGGGAGCCGTGTTGAATTTTACATAACTACTAGGGAAGTTTTAAAAAGCCACGGACTTATTGATCCACCCTCGTAATAATGGCTTTGGGTAAAAAAAATAGCAACAGTTTATTAAATGTTATTAAAAATCAGCATTATTAAGCTATAAAAAGCCACGTGATACCTGCCAAATTATACATTAACATAATTATACACTCGAAATAATTCGTTAGTAATCATGACAAAAAAAAATTTAATTTTAGACCTAAAATCAAATTTGTTTTCAGTTCAAAATTACAAAATTTCTAAAACAATAATTAAACAAAATTTTTATAATTTCTGGTTAATATCAACAAATTAAATTTTAGGCTGAGCGCCCTGGTAGGCTAGTTGGTAGCGTGCTAGCTTATCAGTGCGGGGGTCGTGGGTTCAATTCCCACCAGAGGCTCTGGTCTGTTTTCGCTACAACGAGCCGAAGGCCTTTGTTGCTAGTGCTCGGTTAGGGTATTAACATATAATTTGTAATTATATGATTAATAAATAAAATAAATAAATTTTAGTCTTAAACCCACGTAGTATTTTGGTGGATTTTTCAGGTATATTTGTTAAAGTGTATGTAAATTTATACAATGGATAATGATATAGAAGAACTTTTTTATTAAAATATGATGGCATATTTAATGAAAAAACTTATTCAAATTTTATATAAATAAATGTTACACTTTAAAATTTATTTACAACGACATTATCATTCATCATTTATGTTATCTCATGTGATACCAATTAAATTGTGTAACAACTTGTTTAATGTTTCTTGCCAAAAAGTTTTATATTTTGTGTTTTGAATTTTTCAAAGAAATTTTATTTTTATTTTAGTTCCTTGAAATTTTACAACACATGCCTTTTAGCAAAAATATTTTAAAGTTTATTTAATACTAATTATTTGTTTGGTATATTTTTAACTGTCTCTTAGAAATTCAATAATAATTCTTGTTCTTAGAACTATCGTTATTAAAAGTGTATTTTATTTTTCAAAATAATCCTTTTTACAATTGTAAGTTTTTATATCCTACACTATGATGGGAACGGAGTATAATGAGTTTGTGCTGATGCTTGCAACAACAAAAAATTTAGGTCCTAGACCCCGCCCCCCCCCCCTTTTCAGTATAACGATTAAAAGTTTGCTTACATATTTATTGCAAAACAATGTTTTTTTTTTGCCTCAATAAGAGCTGTTAGTTGATTAAATCTATAAAAACTGTTTGCTGGGCTGTTAAAATATTATTTAATGTTGTGTGAAGGTTGATAACAAAAAAATATGTCAACACTTTGAAGACTCTCAAAAGAAATACAAAAAAAAATGAGAAAAGAATAAATATGTTTTATCTCATAATGGCAAGAACAAAAACTTTGTAATTTAAAATTAAGAAAATAACTAGAAATATAAAATATTTTACTATCGAAATATTATCGAGAATTTTCCTATAATTTACCTTAAAAGTAATTTCTTTTAAATTTTTTTTCTAGAAATTAGTGTTGGCATATATGGTACAGATTTTTATTATAGAAAAGCCTGTACATTAGAGAATGTTAAACATTAATTAAGATAAAAACCGTTTAAATGCATATTTATCTTATTCCAAGAAAATCACTACATTATTTCAACTGTTTTAATTACAAATCTTAATGTATTACGTATAAGACATAATCAAACGAAAACATATAAAATATTAATGAATTTGAAAGCAGAAATGAAGGCTGATGCAAAATTGTGGTGGCGGGTGCTAAAATCAAGAACTAGTGGCGGCGTTGGCGACTTAGTTGTCTTTTGCCGCAAGATATATTAACAAGGATGGCTCTTGTTTGTACTAACCAATTAACTAAAAAATTAAACAAATTAAATTTTGTTAATAATTTAAAAAAAAAAATATATATAATTTCTTGCCATTCAGCTGGCAGCCGTTCCAAAATTAATAGCTTTGGCGGCGTCTAAGTGACTATCAATCGGCGGCTTTCAACTCTGCTTGACACTTTAATACCGTTATTAAACAATATTTAACAAGTTAAGCTATTAAGACATTTAGATTTAACAAACCATTTTATCATTAGCTAAAGAATCCTTGTTAAATTATCTTTAAATCCTTAGATTTTTTTTTCACAGATTGTGTTTTTTTTATATTTTTGTTTAGTAAAACACAAAAAAAAACAAGAATATAAGAAGATAATAATATTTTCATTTCTTTTTATTTATTTTCACTTAATTCTTGATCTTAACATTCATAAAGATATTTATTGCATCACACATGTTAATGGTTGTTCTGTTATTGTTCGAGTTTGTGTTTTGTTAAAGGCTGGGCAAGAATTAACTTGATTTTGGGAAATCTACATAAAATAGAGAAAAAATGTTTACATCAAAAGTCAAATCCACTCCATTAACTCTAACACCCGTCACAGAATCTGACAAAATTTATTAGACTAGATTGTGATTATCGCGAAAACTAAGGCTCTTCAAGGGAATCGCTAGAATATAAAATAGGATAAATGAAATCGTTCAACGGGTTTGGCCTAAGACTTTCAGAATAACAAGCAAAGGGGTTACGGTTTAGACCGGAAAAAATTCGTTTTTTATTTCAATTGCGTTAAAGATTTTTTCGAAAACTTACGGTTACAATTTTCTATTCGAACTGGTTTTTAAGCGGTTACAATTTTTTAGCGGTTACGATTTTTAAACTTATAGATCGCTATTATATCGAAAATTAACACTTTAAAAGTGAATCGGACTTTAATTTAGAATTTAGAGCAAATCTCGAATGAAAACGTGACCTAAGACAGTCATATGGAACTAGTGATGAAATAGTGGTGCCCCAGCGGATTATAGACATTGTTGGCATGATTTAGGTAATTATCGTAAAATTTTTCGATTTTTATTTCGCATTGTTATCGGTTTAATTTCAAAAATTATTGTAAGTTATGACAACTTAAATTTTGAAAAAGTTTGGATTTCGGCACTGGCAGATACAGGTTGGTTGAAAAGTTCCTGCGCTCGAAATGAAGGAATACTGTTTTTGTTACGAAATATATATTTTTATTCAATATAATCTCCTAGAAGCTCAATACACTTGTTCCAATCATCTTCCAATAATTTTATCCCATCCTTATAATGGTTTTCCGGAAGCTCTGCAAAATAACCGTCTACGGCTGCTATGGCCTCTTCATTTGACGAAAAATGCTTTCCACGAAGGAATTGTTTGAGATTTCTGAAGAGATAGTAGTCACTGGGAGCCAAATCTGGTGAATACGGTGGATGTTCAAGCAATTCGTACTTTAATTCTTTGAATTTAGCCATCGTCAAAACACTTTTGTGAGCAGGTGCATTGTCTTGATGAAAAATGATTTTTTTCTTCTTTAAACCAGGTCTTTGCTGACGAATTTTTTCATCCAGCTGATCCAAAAGGCTGCAATAATATTCAGAGTTGATTGTTTTACCTTTCGAAGATAATCAATCAACAAAATTCCTTTTGCATCCCAAAAAACTGATGTCATAACCTTCTTTGCTGATCGTTGTGACTTCACCTGCTTTGGAGCTGAACAACCAGCTTCAGTCCACTGTAAACATTCTTGTTTCAATTTAGGATCATGGTGACCGATCCAAGTCTCATATAAAACGATGCAAGAAGTCGGTTTTATTCGGCTTGAAATTGTCCAAATTACGCTGAGAAATTTGTTTTCGATCTAGTTTTTGTTGAATTGTTAATGTGTGCGGCACTAACTTTCCAAGCAGTTTTTTCATACGTAATTCTTCATGTAAAATATGGAGTACTCGTTCGTCTGAGATGCCTATGGCATTAGCAATTTCACGCTTAGTCAGACTTGGATCTTCACTAACCATATTATGTACCTGCTCAATGATTTCTGCTGTGGTTGCAGTTTTTGTCTTCCTTTGCGTGGATCGTCTTTAAGGCTGGTACGACCACGTTTAAATTCACCAGCCCAAAATTCAACGGTACGTTTTGAAGGTGAGGACTCCTTATACACTTCTAACAATTGTTCATAAATTTCCTTTGCTTTTAAACCCTTCAAATGGCTTGTAAACAAAGAAAGAATTGACAGAATGACTTGCAACTTTGCCTGTGTTCTCAGGAAAGTTATACCAACTTGAGAAAAAAAAAGTTTGGAGCTAGCAGTGCCATCTCTTGGTGAGCGCAGGATTTTTTCAACTAACCTGTATGTGCCGAGTCTTGTCGATTATCGATATTTATATATTTATTGATTTGTATCGATATTATTTAAACAATTTCATCAGCATTTTGAGATTTCATTAACTTTATAAATATTTATCGATATATGTATATTGTTATTTCTCGATATTTATTGTTGTTTATCGATATGTATCATTAATTATCGATATTTGTCGAATATATAGATATTTGCTGTTTTTATCGATGTCATAAATTTGATCGATTGTGTGAATTTTTTCAGATATTTATCGATTTGTATTCGATATTTATCGATACTGGTAGGATTTATCTATATTGACCGTTTTTATCGATTTTATAAATTTGATCGGTTTTGGGAATATTTACTGAAGTTTTTATCGACACAGATCGATTTTAACAATATTTATCGTTCAAATCAATTTAATCAATATATCGATTTTAATTCATATCGATTTTATTAACAATTACCAAAAACTCACGGATTTAACTGATATATTTTAATCGATTTTAAACACATATATAAACCTAAAAAAATATTTATCGATATTTATCGAAATTTTTACATGCCAATATCAAAATTAATTTGTTAGACCCATTTCTGTAGATGCGTCAGTCATAATATTCCCGCTGATAATAAAATAACGATCAGGTTCCTCTCCAGAATTTGTATCACTAAACGAAATATTATTCAAATTGTTCTTGTTGTAGGTTGTCATAAAGTCGGCATGCCGGACTTTAATTTTGTTACCAGTTTTGTGTTAA
Source organism: Eustalomyia histrio (assembly GCA_949748255.1). Taxonomy (NCBI): domain Eukaryota; kingdom Metazoa; phylum Arthropoda; class Insecta; order Diptera; family Anthomyiidae; genus Eustalomyia; species Eustalomyia histrio. Next base: position 123,366,126 of record OX456527.1, read on the forward strand.
ATTAATATGAATTCTGCTTATATTGTAGCTGCTTTCAATATAAGCAGAATTTGCAGGCAGATAAGTTTTTTTTTTTAATTTCTGTACGATATTAGAAAAACTAACATCGTGTGCATCCTTTTAAAAGATGGCATCACAGATACTCGTACATATCGAAGATTTATATGCAAAATGGCCTATCTGCAAATACTAAAATTCTCAATTAGAATGACTTTTTGATAGAATTATTTTTTAATTTCATAGAATATGACTGTAGAACTGAAGTGTTGGCAACAAATTCGAGTTTTCTTCCAAACTGCAGATGGCATCTTTTAAATATAAGACCTCCATATGTTGTTTATTATATTGTCACACTTAAGAATTTTTCTTTTAAGGCTCTAGTTAATAGTTTTTCGTACAAATTTGTTTTTACACAGAGAAAATTTTCTTGAACGATTTTTAAATGAAATGTTGCAGTAAACTATTAAATGTAACTTTAAAAAGTAAATGCAAATCTTTGATTTTATAATAAATGGAGTCATAATTTTTATGAAATTTGGTTTCAATGTAACCTTTTCATTGAGTGTATAAAACTTTTGATAAATAAAATGAAATTCTGTAAAAAAAAAATTTTACAAAAAAAAAACCTGCATTATTTTAATGAAAAATTTAAAAATTTCGAGTTGCAGCGAAAATTTATTAAAATTATGCAGATAATTATCTCAGTGTATGTTTCTATATTTTGTTTATCCCTCTGGCATATAAAGAGGCATTAAATCGTTTTCTTTAACATTTTTTTAATATATAAAACACAAGCTTTTTGTTGTTTTGTATAAACTAAATGTTACAATTTTTATTGTTGTTGTGTAAATATTTTTTTTTTTGTTAAAAAGACCTCAACATGCGAAGGTCACTAATGTCAATAGAAATTATTAGGCAAACATTTATAAGAATTACTACGAATCATTTAAACGAGCTGGTGTAAAAGTTTTACATGAATAAGGACGAAATATTGAAACAAATTGTTTTGTTTTTTTGTTGTAATGTTAAGTGGCAAACGAATTTTTAAATCTATTTTCGTTTTTGCAAACAATAAATTTAAACATGAGATCAGAATACTTTCGTTGTTTCAACTGAAATTTAGATGTTAGGTGAGGTCAGGTTGAGGAATCGAAAGTTTGGGTACTCTTTGAAACCGACTCTTGTCCAAAAATATGACTTACACTTGAGCCCGAAAGTCGACTTGTTGTGCGCTCAGTCGTATTAACCGAATTTTGTTGTGAAACCCAATGGTATGTTAAATGAAAATGTAAAAATTATAGCGATACAAAACGATATTTACAGAAATAAGTTTATCTTCTGATAGAGACCTGAGTTTTACCCCACTCTATGTATATTTTTGGGCGCTATGAAATTACACCCAATGAAAAAACTCCTAAAGACTAATATTAAATAATCTCTAAGAAAATTACATTAAATTGTTTGGGGTTTAATTGTTTTTTCTGCGAGGTTTATATCGGAGATATGTAACAACCTCCAATGAAAAACTCTTTAAGTGAAATATGAAATAACCTCCAAAAATTTATGAAAAATTGTTTGGGTGTTATTTAATTTGTTATGTGGTTTATTTTATTTAAATTATGTAAATAAAATTTTTTAATTTTTTAATTCTACCGATATTTCCAGTTTAATCTTCATATTAAAGAAGGGAAAAATCAAGTTTTTACTTTCAAATATTATAGATTTGAACAGTGGCATTTTTATTTCAAATTATGAAATGTTCCTGAGTGAGGCAATTGGTCTAATTTCAGCTTTCAGGCAGTAGATACTAAAAGTTGAGGGTCGTTTATTTCTGGAGAATATTTTACTGGGGGTTAATTTAAATTTTCTTTTGCGAGTTATTTCATTATGAAGTAAACCCCAAGCTTAAAAGGTTATTTCATTTCCTTATTTGATGATAATTTCATTCCTTTTGAGTATTATTTAAAATTTTGCTCTTAGAACTTATTTAATTCTTTTTGGGCTTTATTTCATTTGCGGGTTATTTAATGTTTTCTTTGAGAGATATTTCATTATGATGTAAAACCCAAACTTGAAAGGCTATTTTATTTCGTCTTTTGGTGATTTTCATTTTTTTCTTTTGGGACTTATTTCATTCTTTTGGGCTTTATTTCATATTGGGGGCAGGATTATTTAATTTTTTCCTTAAGAAAAACCCAAATTTTTGGTGATACTTTTGGGTATAATTTCAATTTTTTACTCTTGGAACTTTTTTTTAATTTTTTTTTTGAAACTTAATTTCAATTGGGAATTATTTAATTTTTTCTTTGGGTGTTATGCCATTATAAAACAAATCCCAAACGTTAAAGGTTATTTAATTTTCTTTTGGGTATTATTTAATTTTTTTCCTCCTTAAACTTATTTTATTCTTTTGGGCTTTATTTCGTTTCTCTATTTTACCTGTTATTTTGTAGCACCATATTTTTTCCTAGAAAAATAGGTACATATGTACCAGAGAACTGCAAAATCAACTTTTTTCTTGATTTAATCATAAACAAAAATTCTTGTTCACTTTTAATAATTCAACAAAATTCACTGTAGAATAAAATCAGCATCATGTTACTGAACGCGTAATTGGAATCAGTGTGAATCATCTGTCGTTTATGTTTTATGCAAATGTAATCACTTAACAGTGTTCAGTAACATGATGCTGATTTTATTCTACAGTGAATTTTGTTGAATTATTAAAAGTCAACAAGAATTTTTGTGTATGATTAAATCAAGAAAAAAGTTGATTTTGCAGTTCTCTGATATGTACGTAATAACACAATTTAAATTAAATAAAAATCATTTAATATTTATATATTATTAACAACAGCAAATTACCCAATAATTTATTAAAGTTTTGTAGATTTAACATAAATTATAAGTGATTTTATTTTGAGACAAAAATTGCCAACAATTTCTGTTTAATTATGGAATTATTATATTGTGTGTAAAAAAAAGTCTACTAAATTAAAATTTGCCCATAAAACATTTCAACAAAGAACTTATACACAATAAAGTATCAATAATTCAATCGAGCAGACAATAAATAAAAGTGCAATAAAATTTGGTCCTTAAATCATTTAAATTTAAATTGAGTAAGAAGATATTATTGTAAAATTTAATTTTAAAATTTGTATACATTAAAATAAAGAAGAATCGGAAGTGTCATAGATTATATATGGTAACTAACATGCATTGAAAATATTCACACCTTAACGTATGATAAATGTCATGTTGATTATACGTATAGTAGTACTAATTGACTAATTGATTACAGAACAAATATTTAATTTTTAAATTTATTCATTTAAAAAATTATATATTACAGTTTTTTTAGCACATCAAACATTTTATTCTTTTTTTGCCATTTTCTTATTAAAGAAAGGATATATTTTCATATTTTCCGTAATATTAAAAATACTGACTATAAATTAATAGAATACAGATGTGACTTTATTGTCACATCTTTATATGTATGTGTTTTGGTGCGGCATGCGGTCAAAGTTTCACATTGCATTGGAAACCTTTTTTAAAGCATTTACAGAAAAAAAAATGTTTTTTTTTTCTGGTAAAATCATTTCAACTGGCAATATGTTACCACGGGGTATTGGTAGATATGGTTTAATTTCTTTTCTCTTTTTTTTTTGCTAACTCATTTATCTTTTAAAATTTTATTGAAATGTTTTGTTTACACACAACATTGTACCAATTGTACAATTTCTTGTAGCATGAATAACACACACAACAGTTGTAATAACATATAAAACCTAAAAAAGAAATAAATTCTAAAATGCACTTAATTTTGCATACTTTGTTTTGGGTTTTATACCCTCATTGCTTTTTATAAAGTACACACATATGTTATGTATTGAGTATTGAACAACATCAATCAAGGATTATGTTGCTTTTAAAAGATGCACACATATTTATGTGAAAATAAAACTATAAATACTCGAGCTCCAAGGAGACATAATACATTCTTTTATATACCTTCTATACAAGTTTAATAGAAATGGTACGTGTGCACAATTGTTGTGAATTTCAATACAAAAAATATTTTTATTTTCTTTTGCTACAAATGAGGTGTGTTGTAAAATTTTATAAGTTACATGTTTTTTTTTTATTTTTTAGTAAATAAATTTCCTTAAAATATGGAAGCATTATTATTGCTTTCTTTGGAGATTGTGAATAATTTCTCTATTGAAAAATACATTTTTATTAATGAAAATTCAACATTTTTCTCCTTAACCAAGTTTTAAACTCCTAAAACTATATCTTCAGTCAACAGGTCCATACCACAGGGAACACAAATTTTAAATAACAGCCCCTACCCGCAAACTTTGCCAAAAAATCCCTCCCGAGAAGATGTCTACGCTGATTGTAAATTCTAAAAAGTATATCTTCAGTAAATTAATTCGTACCCCAAAGAATACAGATTTTAAATTTTAAATCCATAGTCGAAAGGGTTTGGGCAGGCCCTCAAGGGGGAGTCTGTTAATCTTTAGAACCTCCATTTTTCCCCTTTCCTGGTGAAAATCAGTAAAATTCCCCAAATTTGTGGCCGTGACAATTATCAAGGAAAAATGTTTTAAACTTCCTGTTTCTCTACAAATCGTTTTGAGGGGGGGGGGGGGGGGGGGGGACTTTGAACCCCAGTTTTTGTGACGTTTTTGATCCCTAGCAATGAATTAATCCATACACCAGGATTATTTTTTAAGTTTCTGATTACTAGATTAAGGCGTTGGATAGTACGATAGGGTATCCCACGTTTTATCCCATCCTAAAAAATTTGCAAAAAAAATCCAGTCTTGTTGTATTTATTTCTACGAACCTAACCCTTTTTTTGATTTAATTAATTAATGACAATTGATTTAAATTGCACTACAATGAATACTGCACTAATTACAAAAAATATTTACAACAACTGACAGATAAGATTGACGAAAAAAAAAATAAATAAACGTGTAGAAAACCCCGCTAGAATAGAAAACAAAATGTGTTGAAATCGAAAAATATCTGTAAAATCATTCCATTTCATTGCCTGTGTTTAGTGTTTCAATTTCACTTGTTACCAGTTTCATTCCATTTCGTTCCCCTTCCTTTGTGCTTCAATTCTATTTCGTTCCCTTTGTCTAATGTTTCAATTCCACTCGATCCCCATTTTGTTCCCCTTGTCTAGTGTTTCAAATTCACTCGTTTCCCATTTCATTTTATTTAGTTTGCCTGTACTTTTGTTTAATTTCCACTCGTTCACGTTTCATTCCATTTTGTTCCCCTTGTCTAATCTTTTAACACCACTGGTTCCACATTTCATTTAATTTCGGCAACATTGTTCAATCAATGCAACTCGTTCCCCGTTTCATTCAATTTCGTTCCCTTTGTCTAGTGTTTCAATTCCACTTGCTCCCTATTTCATTCCATTTGGTTCCCCTTGTCTAGTGTTTCAATATCACTTGTCCCCCGTTTCATTTTACTCCATTTAGTATTTTGCTTTAATTCCACTCGTACCCGTTTTAGTCCCACTTTGGTCTCCCTGTCTAGTATTTTGAATCCAATCGTTCTTCCTTGAATTCTATTTCGTTTGCCATGTTTTAATTCAATTTCAGGTTTCTAGCATTACTTTCTTGGCGAAACTTCCAAAAAGTAGTATATTTATGAATTAGAAAGGGAATACTTTTCTCTTTTTAATCCCTTCTTCCAACATTCCTCTGCCGGAAAATCGAAAAAGTACCTTATCAGTGATTTAGAAGATACTCCTGGGAATATATATTTTAGGTTTTTAGCCAAAGGTGTTTGTTTGGTACTTCCGTCAAGGCGAATATTTATCCTTGTTGACCCTCACCTCTTCCCAATGCCTTCTTATTAATTAGTTTGACTAGATTTCATGAAAATATATTTAAAGTTTTTGGTTTCCAAGGCAAAGAGATTTGAGCAGGCCGTCAAGGAGGAGACTTCCCCTTCCTCGTAACAATTTCAAAAATTCCGTCATAGCGGATGTCGACGCCGGAAGCGTCCGTTTAAAAATAATCTACACCCTAAAATGCAAACCTTAGTCAATGAGACAGCAATGTTACTCTTTTTTTTTCTCTATATGAGAACTGTATGTTGCACGTATATGGGCATTTCCAGGATCGCGAACGGGACATTCGTACGCACTCAACTTAAAAAAAAAATATGAAAACTTAAATTTGTTTTTAACTTTTTATAAATATTTAATAGCATTTTAGTAGAACAATTTTTGAGAACAAAAAAAAATTATAAAATATGAACGTTCTCCAAATATTTTGGATAAACTTGCGATCGCGAACGGGACAAAAAATGTAAGTCATTTTTTTCGGTGTGTGGTTTTGTTTAAAACTCTGCGAATTTCGTCAGTTTATTAAATGGAGATTATTTTTTAACTAAAGCAGAGATATAAAGATTTTATTTAGCATTTTGTTTTTTTTTTATTATCCTTATTATTATTTTTTTTAAATATTTTTTTTAAATATTTTTTTTAGAATCGCGAACGGGACATCGCGAACGGGACAATGATTCCAAAGGCATTTTTAAGGGTCTAAAATTTTGTTTTAGGTTTAAAGGTTTGGTTTTTTTAAATGATCTCGGTTATTTTGTTTTGAATTGTAAATATCAAACTATTCCGATCAACGTTCACGGAGAACTAAACACAAATACTTATTTTCGGTCGCGAACGGGATAGAAGAATGTAGTACAAAGAATCTTTGAATTATACCGTTATTCGGAGTTTGCTTGATCTCTACTGTGGTGTTTTTAAATATTTATTGTTGGTATATTTAGTCTATAAGAAGAGCGCAATCGACATGATATGTAACACTTAGAAATGACTCAAGGAAAAATGTCAATTAAAAACGCTAAAACCAAAAAAAGCAAAGCTGCTCTTTGCAGACCACTTTTCTTAAATTACAAATGGTAATATGTATTTAATTAGGTATATTCTTAAAATCCAATGCATTAACCAACTAAATTTTCTCAGAAAAGTCTTTTTTCTTCAACTTTAATATTTTGGTAGCGGTTGACCTTTCTGTGGAAATACCCATATTCATTTAAATAAAAGTATATAAAATAAAAATATATTTTGCAAATTTTTATTTTCATTTCCATTTTGTACTTAAACTAAAAATAAAATAAACCACTGAAATGACAAAAAAAAAACAATTTTTTGCACTTGGGTTGCAATAAACAAAGATATGAATTATGATATTGAAATCTTTATTTTTCAATGAACTTTACAATACATATTGTTGGTAAAGAAAAATAAAATAAAAATATATTTTTATGTACATTTGTTTGAAGAGGAAGATTATTTTCATTATTTACTAGAATTAAATTTAATTATTTTTAAATTTAAATTTATTCAATTTATTCTTTTCCCAGCAAAATTTTACTTTTGGTGCTAAATAAAAAAAAAAAAGTTTTTAGTACATCAGTTATGATGATATCCTCCATATCGAGATGCCAAGTGATGCCCACCTGGTTGGTTACGCGGACGACATTGCAGCCGTTATTTAGGCCCGTAACATGGATGAAGCACAAAGTAAGCTAAGCCAAGTCAGGACTAAGTTATGGTTGGATTCCCACAACCTAAAGCTGGCCACGGAGAAAATTGAATCGCTCATAATTGCAAGAAGGCACATGCCACTAGAGATAGACATGCGGGTCTTGTCTGAGACAATTAAGACGAGGAGGTGGCTCAAATATCTAGGATTGAGATTAGATCCTAGACTAACGTTCGGAGTTGCAACAAGGGCAGCTAAAACAACGGTCTTTCTAAGCAGACTAATGGCGAATATCGGAGGGCCAAACTACAGCGAAAGGAAGCCGACCCAGTCGATTATATTATACGGATGCGAAATCTGGGCCGATGCCCTACAAGCAAAGTACCGAAGGAAAATGTTGGAGAGTGTACAACGTACCGCTGCTCTGAGAGTTGCTTTGAGATACCACACGGAGTCGGAGCCCGCGGGCGGGACTATACCAATTGACCTCTTGGCCGAAGAACGAAAAGTACTTTGGAAAACACGAAGACAAATCGGTAGAACAAACGGAGAAACATCAACTAGAGAGGCTCGAGCGCAGACCATGCAAAGGTAACAAGATAGATGGAATGGCGAATCACGAGGTAGATGGACAGCAAGACTGATAACTGACAGAAAACATGGCGAGATAAACTATTTTGTAACACAGATGCTTTCTGGACATGGATATTTCCTGCAATACCTCCACAGGCTGCGAAAAGCGGACGGAGCTCCCTGTATTTATGGAGACAACTGCGTAAACGATTCAGAGCCCACTTTCTTCAGGTGCGAGAGATGGAGAACAGAACGACAGTCTTTGGAAGAAATTGCCGGAGAAATATCTCCGGAGAATATTGTTAATCTCATGTTGGAGAACGAGGACACTTGGAAACACATTGCGACATTTATACAGAGGGTATTGCGCGACAAAAAGCGGGACCTAGACGTAGCAGCAACGACGGCTGTTTGATAGAAACAGAATAGAAGCCCCGCCCGAAGCAATGCGAAGCGGTACGAGGATGGAGGAACGGCTCGGGAAAGGAGGGGAGGGGTTTTTTTAGTGAACGCAAGCTTCACATACCAGATCTGTGACGACAGTACCTGAGATGCGTTAGGTATTTTTCCTTCCTACCCGAAAAAAAAACTATATGGAACTATATGTGAAAAGTTACAATTTTGCTTTAGAATTTTAAGTCGGATACATTTTTCGTTGAGAAATTTCCAGCAAAACATATTCGCAGAATATTTTAATACCTAAAATGCCTGTTTTAGGGGTCTTTTTGAAAAAAGGACTTAAATAGTCTATGAAAGAACTCCTTATAAAATTTCATTGTGGGTATTCAAAGACTGAATTTTACTGAAAAGAACGTGGCTGGCACAGTATTCGCAAAAAAAAAAAGATTTAAAACGAACATAAAATTTTACAGTGCCAAAACTGTTGAGAATTTTACTATTTAAAATTGAATCTGTGTAAGAAGTAGTTTAAATTTTTAAATTCAATTTCTTTGAATTTAAAAAAATAAATATATATATATATTTTTTTTAACAATGGCAACCCCGCAGGCAATTGAAAATAAACATTAACGAATGTAATTTAAATCTTATAATAGGATTATGCTTATAAAAAATTAAAAATCATAAAAAAATATGTACTTTTCATTATAGCACAACCAAATAGTGCAAAATTTTATGATAAATAATAATTTCTAAAAATTATTTAAATCAACTGTATGAACATTTCAAGATTATCTGCTTTTTATAAGCGCTCATCTGTATGTATATACATTGTATATATTTAATCAAAAATATAATAAACATAATTCAATTTACAAATTACATTTAACGCACTATACAAACACAATCAAAAAGTAAATGGAATTTGTATAAATGTATATTAAATAAATATATTTATATATATAGATATACATTAAATATATTTTTTTCTTCTTATTTGTACAGTTTAACAAGGACAGAACTTTGCAGGACACTACCGGTTTATCTTTCTCAAATTGTATTCAAATTAAAGGTGTTTGAGAATAAAATTTGTTTTTTTTTAATATTATTTTTTTCGCATTTACGCTTGAGAGGATTTTTTTTATTGAAAATAATACAATATTAAGCTTATTTTTCCCCTCAAAGAATATTTTTGCTAAACGATGTTTGTTAATATTATGAAACTTTTTTTTTTTTATCTTTCAAATAACATATACCACAAATGTATTAAGTAAACAAAGTTGTCAAATATTTTAAAAGTTTTCTTTATATTTTATAATTTCATCAAGTGTTGTTAACGTTAACAGCATTTCAATATATTTATTTATTTTTTTTAATATAATTTTCTTACAGGTAAAATATGTTTTTGATCCTCATACACATGAGGCTTTACATGTCATATTTCCAGCTTAAAGAAAAGTATATCGCATTAATTTCAATTTTACACTCATAATAATCCATGCATAAAAATACAACAAAAAAAATCGTAAAATTAATGAAAATTCGTTGATTTTACGAAATTTAGATAAACAAAAATTTTTTGTAGAAAAAACGAATTTTCGTTAATTTTACACTCATAATAATCCATGCATATAAATATAACAAAAGATTTCGTAAAATTAACGAAAATTCGTTTATTTTACGAAATTTAGATAAACCAAACATTTTTTGTAGAATAAATAAATTTTCGTTAATTTTACACTCATAATAATCCATGCATAAAAAAACAACAAGAGATTTCGAAAAATTAACGAAAATTCGTTGATTTTACAAAATTTAGATAAACAAAAATTTTTTGTAGAATAAACAAATTTTCGTTAATTTTTTACCCATAATAATCCATGCATAAAAATACAACAAAAGATTTCGTAAAATTAACGAAAATTCGTTGATTTTACAAAAATTAGATAAACAAAAAATTTTTGTAGAATAAACAAATTTTCGTTAATTTTACACTCATAATAATCCATGCATAAAAATACAACAAAAGATTCCGTAAAATTAACAAAAATTCGTTGATTTTACGAAATTTAGATAAACAAAAATTTTTTGTAGAATAAATGAATTTTCGTTAATTTTACACTCATAAATACAACAAAAGATTTCGAAAAATTAACGAAAATTCGTTGATTTTACGAAATTTAGATAACCTAAAATTTTTTGTAGAATAAACGAATTTTCGTTAATTTTACACTCATAATAATCCATGCATATAAATACAACAAACGATTTCGTAAAATTAACGAAAATTCGTTGATTTTACAAAATTTAGATAAACAAAAATTTTTTGTAGAATAAACAAATTTTCGTTAATTTTATGCTCATAATAATCCCTTATGCATGGATTATTATGAGCGTAAAATTAACGAAAATTCGTTGATTTTACGAGATGTAAATAAACAAAAATTTTTTGGAAAATAAAAGAATTTTTTTTAATTTTACGAAAGTTTTTGTTATTTTAATATTTTTTTTGTATTATTATCAGTGTAGTGTTTTTTATTTTATTTAAGTTTTTTTTTCATATAATTGATAATTTAATTTTATTTTAATTGCATTTTTAAGTGCATTTTTTTCAAACTTGTTTTTATAACACAAACATAATTCAGTTTTATTTAAGATGTTTTAAGCATAAAAACACTTTATGTTTTACAAAAACGAGAACAGGAAAATTAAAATAATTTTTTCTTTTACCTTTTGTTAAACATAGTGTAAAGGCAAAAGAATAAAAAAAAAGAAAACTGTTTATAAATCAAAAATATCAAAAGCATACAAAATGTTTATATATTTTTTTTATAACTACACAGAAAACTTATATTACATAAGAAAAGCTTAAAATTTCAAAAGAATAAATTACTACTCCTTAAGCTGGACAATTATTCAATTTATCATTTTGGGTATGGTATTCTGCCAACCTTAACAGTTTCTTATATTTCATGTTTTATTTATTAAATTTTGTTTTATTTTTTTTTTTTATTTTGCTATTTATATTAGTCAAAAATTTAAAAACAATATGACCATTACAAATGTGGGTATCAAATTATAGAGAAAAAAAATCTCTTTTGTATAAAACAAGTTACATAATTTTTTTTTTTTTTAAAGATTTTCGCAAATATATTTTTCTTTACACAGCATTTGTTAAATTTTTCATATACCAAATTTATATTGTGGCACGAGTAATAATGTAATAACAATATCATAAAATCTTATAAAGTTCTATTTTGTCATATGGTCTTTCATTTATTTTGTAGGTAGAGTGTTGTATCCTTTTATATCCAACACCTTTTTATGTTGCAGGATGTAATTTTCTGCTGATATAGTATATATCGGAAAATGTTACAAGCCAAAAATATGTTTTGGTAACAGTTGAGTAATATATGTAGGCTTGGTCATCAAATATCAACGTGTTGTTATTGCTTTATTTTTATACTTGTGGTGCCTATAATAAAAACTACATATGTTACGATACAACCATCCCTCGATTTACATGAGAAAAGCAGAAAGAATTTAATTTAAAAGGAAAATATATTTTGTACAACAAATGTTCTAAGCTTTTCGCACTCTACAAATCGAAAATGCAAAGATAATTATTTGCATTGCATCATAATAATAACTCCTACTTCGAACATCGGTGATGTTGGGGTGGTAAAGGTATATGTGTAAATATGGTGCCGTTATAAATTCCCCTTCAACCTGAATGTTTTATATATAAAATTTTTTAAAATATGAATAGATTTTCAACAGGTGAACAACCCTTCATTAAGATTAACCGCCCATCGTTTAGCCTTCCTGACTAAAAAAAAACGATTTGATCAGATTAGCTTAGCTTAGGTCTAACTAGATATGCTTGAATCTCAGGTCTGAGTATATAGCATATGTGATACACTTTATGGCCTGATCTGATAATATCTAGTGCAGTGGTCGGCAGAAAGATGGAATATCAATGTATTGGTGTTTTACACCGTAAGAAATTATTTTATCTTTCTAGATAAATGAATGTATAAATAAAATAATTAATCGTTAAGAGAATATCCATATTCATTAAATTAAAATAGTTCATATTTTTGTTTTCTCTATTATACAAATAATAATAATAATTTTTTGATTGCATACAAGGCACTCTGCCTCATTTAATATATTTAAAGAAAAAAAATAATAATTCTTCATTCTCAACGTTCCACATTTTTAATTTAAAATGTAAACGAAAAAAAAATAACTACAATAAAAAAAATAAATACATTTAATAAAAACAAATTTTTAGAGTGTACTTTACTTCTTCAACAAAGCGGCATATACTTGCTCTGTTAAAAGTTAACATGCTATAGAATGAAATAATTGTTTTTTTTTGTGCTTCAGCTGTAAGATTTGTTGACATTCGTGTTGTGAACGTAAAGACAACCGATTGTGTTCGGCCTCTGTGTACTTTGAGAGCCGATCACTGATCTAGTGTCAGATCTGTTAATATATAAAGGGATCTGGAATATTTTGTTAATTTTTGTAGCCAGATATGATTAGATCTGGTCATATATAATCATATCTGGTGGCAGATCTGTTCAAGTCTTAAGCCAGATTTGGTACTAGATCTTAATGATTTGAGCCGTTTTTAAATGCACCAAAATAATCAAAAATACAACTACTATTTGATTTCTTATTGCATCTGATTAGATATATTATAGGTCCAGAGCAAATGGAATCTGATTATATATGGTGCGCCAAATCTGCCTAGATTTGCTCAGATCAAATTAGATCTCAACGGTGTACCCAATTTTGTTATCTGTCCGAGGAAAAAATTTGATCTAGCGCAATATTTTATATATTTATCTAGCTGACCTCATTTGATGCGAAAAATGACAAATCAATTAGATCTAGCACTTTATTTGGGTATTAAGTTAGATCTTAATTGATCCGAAAAATTTTAGACCAAATTAGATCCAGTAATGTATTTAGGGATTTAGAAGAATCTAAATTGGTCCGAAATGTGACAGATCAAAGAAGTTCCAGCAATATATTTTGGGATTTAGAAGGATCTAAAATGATCCGAAAAATGCCAGATCAAATTAGATCCAGCAATACATTTCAGGATTTGGAATGATCGAAATTGATCCAAAAAATAGAAGATCTAATTAGATCCAACAATATATTTAGAGATTTAGAAGGATCTGAATTTTTCCACAAAATGGCAGATCAAATTTAATCCAGCAATATATTCAGGGTTTAAGTTTCATCCAAAATTATCCAAAAAAGTCAGATCGAATTTTATCACTGGGAGCCAAATCTGGTGAATACGGTGGATGTTCAAGAAATTCGTACTTTAATTCTTTGAATTTAGCCATCGTCAAAACACTTTTGTGAGCAGGTGCATTGTCATGATGAAAAATGATTTTTTTCTTCTTTAAACCAGGTATTTTCTCATGAATTTTTTCATCCAGCTGCTCCAAAAGGCTGCAATAATACTCAGAGTTGATTGTTTTACCTTTCTGAAGATAATCAATCAACAAAATTCCTTTTCCAAAAAACTGATGTCATAACCTTCTTTGCTGATCGTTGTGACTTCACCTGCTTTGGAGCTGAACAACCAGCGTCAGTCCACTGTAAACTTTCTTGTTTCAATTTAGGATCATGGTGGTAGATCCAAGTCTCATCCATAGTTATAAGACGACGCAAGAAGTCGGTTTTATTCGGTTTAAAATGCTCCAAATTACGCTGAGAAATTTGTTTTCGATCCAGTTTTTGTTGAATTGTTAATGTGTGTGGTACTAACTTTCCAAACAGTTTTTTCATACGTGATTCTTCATGTAAAATATGGAGTATTCGTTCGTCTGAGATGCCTATGGCATTAGCAATTTCACGCTTAGTCAAACTTGGATCTTCGCTAACCATATTATGTACCCGCTCAATGATTTCTGCTGTGGTTGCAGTTTTTGGTCGTCCTTCGCGTGGATCGTTTTTAAAGCTGGTACGACCACATTTAAATTCACCAGCCCGAAATTCAACGGAGCGTTTTGAAGGTGAGGACGCCTTATACACTTCTAACAATTGTTCATAAATTTCCTTTGCTTTTAAACCATTCAAAACAAAGAATCTAATGACTGCACGATATTCAATTTTTTCCATATTAAAAAAAAATCAATGACACGTTAACTTCAGGACAGTTATACCAACTTGAGAAAAAAAAGTTTGGAGCTAGCAGTGCCATCTCTTGGTGAGCGCAGAAACTTTTGAACCAACCTTTATATTCCGAAATTTTGGGGAAAATGAAAATTTCTACATATCATGGCTGAATTAATATAATTATATGTAATATTATATATGATTATATATAACTATATGTAATACATATATATAATTTTATATAGGTTTATATAATTTTATATAGTTATATATAATTATATAAAAATATATCTTAAGGACTTATAGAAAAATAATTATAATATTTAAAACAAAAAAATACATAAATTTTCACTCCTAGCAGAACATTTGAAAGATCATATATAATTATATATTATATATGTTATGTTCAATCAAAAATTTCTAGGTCTTATTATCCTCAAATGACTTAAAATCTTTAAAGTTTTATAAAAAAATATTAATATAGAAAAAAAAACAAAATCAAAAATAATCGCCCTGACTGTGCTTCAAATTGTATCTAATTATATCTTATATCATGTCTTATAAAATACTCTAAATATGCAACGATATATAACAAGATCTCAAATTTATTTCCAAATATTGTACCATATATAATTATATTTTATACTATATCAAACAAATTTCTTATATTGGACTATATATTGAATAATATATATTATTTCTCAAAATTTTTTATATTTATATTTATATTAATCATATAATTACAAATTATATATTAATACCCTAACCGAGCACTAGCAACAAAGGCCATCGGCTCGTGGTAGCGAAAACAGACCGGAGCCGCTGGTGGGAATCGAACCCACGACCGCCGCACTGATAAGCTAGCACGCTACCAACTAGCCTACCGGGGCGCTTGCATATCTCAAAATATTTTTTAATTTATTGTAACAACCGAATTTCTTGCTAATCGAATGTTTTGGTTGCACCCACCGATATATGTCTTTATTACGACAAAAATTCGGTTATTACAACAAAATTTCGGTTGGACCCAGGAACACATGTAATTGCAACAACCCGAAAATTCGGTTGCTGCAACCACAAAACATTTAGTTGGCAGAAAATTCGATTATCACAGTAAATATGTTTTCTCTATACCTATCAAGGGCATAGGGTTACTATAGTAAAACTAGCAAAGGATTTGACGCTGTGTGGGTACAGTACAATTTTATAGCGGTTCAAAGTTTTAATTTTATTTTGGTCAATACTGTATGAAAGAAGATTTAAAAACTTCAGCAAAAGTTCTTCTGTCTTAAATTCTGAAAACAATGTAATTTTTCTAACGTCCTGTTCAAAACTCTTCTCTTGTCAATATATAAAATTTTCAATATATGTTTCCTAAAGTATGGATTTTCAATAATATAAAAGTAACTGAATTAGAAAAAATCTTTAGGAAATTAAATATAATTTTATTTTCAATATATTCCGACCATTTTTGAATTATTTTTTTATTGCATTTATTATGCTCAACACTGTTTATTACAATTGTCTTGAAAATGTCCAGGCATCCAGTATTTTCCTAATGAATCTCAATTATATTATACTATGATTGACACGCACGCACAAAAAAAAAATAAAATAAAGAATTTCCATTCCAAGTCTATAAATGGTCATTATGAATGTTATAAATGGCTTTAGGAAATTGTCTATTCACCGGTTTGTTTAAATGAAGTATAAAAAATAAAACATTAAAATACGACAGCCAAAAAAAAAAAAAGAATCTAAAAAAATGGAAATTATTTATCCAAATAAATAAATAAATAAATATCTTTTAATATCTGAGTTTTTTAATATAACGATTAAATATAATGATAAATTGCCAAAGAATTACCAATTTATTTTTTTACACTTGGGGAACAGTAAAAAAAACACGACAAAATCCCACAATAAATTAGTTTTCAATAATTTATTTGTTTTTTTTTTCACAACATTTTGTATTGAAGGTCATAATTTGCATGATGTCATAATAAATACAAACAAAACACAAATTATTTCAGTTTCTTTAAAAAAGTTTTACATTTAAGTTATTAACACAACAAAATTAAAAAAATAAAAAAAGTAGATATATTGATTTTTGATATGGATCACTTTTACAAAAACTTTACAAACTTTACAAATGTTACATAAACATTAAAATTACGTTAAAGTTTTTAAAGTGTTATCAGATAATGAAAACAATAATGTAAAAAAAAATTAAAATGATTTGAAAAAATAAATATATCTGTATAATACAGTATTTTGTGGAAGATAATACAACATCAAATAAATTAGTTTGCAAAACAAAAAATAAAATACATGGATATTAAATTATTTCTTTTTTCCACATTATACGAAAACAATATTAATTTTGCTAAAAAAAAAATATACATAAAAAAGTTTTAATAATGAAGACAATAATTTTGTGATGCAAAACAAGAGATAATTTCAATATACTTATAACAAAAGTTTCTACAGATACTTAGAAATAAAATTATAGTTACATTGTTTGAAAAAAAAGAAGTCACACGCATATAACAATGCAGATATGGAAAACATCCAGTAAGATGAAATTTTGAAAACAAATTATGGTGGAGTAAAAAGAAGATGGATAATGCACCTTTGGAAATTTCGATAGTAACGTGGTAAACTACTGGGGGCTTAAAAGAAGAAGAGTCTCCTGTTAACGCCGCCCAAACTTCTTTGCTAATTTGGGATTCTAGAAAAAAAACACCGAGCTTTAGCTCTGGCAAAACAACGTCTTATGCACGCTAAAAATGTAACGTACATGCCACCTACACTTAGAGAAAAAAGTTAGTAAACACATTTGTTAACGGTTTTCAATTCCAATTTACTATTTTTCTACTGATTTTATTTGTAAAAATTATTTAGTAAATTTTGTTGCTATTTACATGTTACAAATTACAGAATATTTACAAATTTTTCGTTGCTAATTTCACAAATCATTTTAAAAATTTTTAAAACCCGATTTGCTAAAATTAGCAAAAAAAAAAATAATTAATTTTACACTTTCTTTAAAATAAGTAAATATTAGGAAATTTTATTACAAACTTAAATAGCCTTAAAATGCTACATAGGTTGAGAAAAAGGGATCGAAAGTAAAGATACTTTTCACAGCCGACTCATGTCCAAAACTGGAACATCCACTTAAAATAGCACAAACAAAAGTTTTAAAAAAAATCAGCCCTCAATTAAAAATCAAAAAATTTGACTTAAAATATTTTTCAAATCAAAAATTTGCAAATTTAAACAAAATGATAAATTCGCTTATGGTTTTTAATATCAATATTTTGTCTAAAATATTTTTTGAAAAAAAAAATAAATAAAAAATAAAAAAAAAAATGAAATATAAAAAAAATAAAAAAAATATAAAAAAAATATAAAAAAATAAAATAAATAAAAAAAATTAATAAAAAATAAATAAAAAAAAAATAAAATAAAATAAAATATAAAATAAAAAAAAATAAATAAAAAAATTAATAAAAAATAAATATAAAAATTATAACAAAAATAAAAATAAATAAATAAAAAATTCAAAAAAAATATATAAAAAATATTTAAAAATATATAAAAATATATTAAAAAATAGAAAAAAAATATATAAAAATAAAAAAAAAATATATAAAAATAAAAAAAAAATTTTGATTTTTTTTTGCAAGGCAATTTCAAAGGAAATTAGCAGCTATAAAGTGCAACATAGGTACGAGGCTAGATCAATAAGTCCGTGACTTTTCGAACTTCCCTCGTAGTTATATGAAATGCAACACTGCTCCCATCAAGTACCACCTGTTAATGGACTACTGTCAAATTTTGAGCAAGTTCCGTAATTTACTTTGTGTTTAACAGCTGTTCAAAACATACAACCTCGTGGATTTTTTTTTAAAATGGAAAAAAAGTGAATTTCGACTGCTCAATAAACATTATTTTTTGCAAGAAAAAACCGTCAATCAAACCAAGGAAACGCTTGATAAATACTATGGGGACTCTCCACATCGATTTCAATGGTAAAAAAGTACAAGTACAAATGACGCTAAACGTTCTGGACCGCCAATTGGGGTCAATACACTCGAAAATGTTGAAAAAATCCACTATATGGTGTTGGCCGATCGAAGAGAAAAAGTGTTTGAGATTGTTGATGTCATAGGCATTTCATATGGCAGTGTGGTTTCGATTTTAAATGATCTGTTGGATTTCAGAAAGCTGTCTGCAAGATGGGTGCCGCGTTTACTTTCAATTGACCATAAACGGAATCGTGTGACGTGTGTAGTCTCAATGTCGAAATTCCATGAATTGGGCTACCAATTGGTACCTCATCCGCCTTATTCTCCGGATTTAGCCCCCAGTGAGTATTTCCTATTGCCAAACTTAAATAAATGGCTCGGTGGAAAGAGATTTAGCTCCAACGATGAAATTATTGATCAAACAATGATTTTTTTAGGGACCTCGAAAAATTCTATTTTTTGGAAGGGATACAAAAATTGAAGAAACGTTAGACTAAGTGTATTGAGCTAAAAGTAGACTATGTTGGAAAATATTTTTTTTTTTTTTGCAAAAAAAAACTGTGTTTTATTCAAAAAGTAACGTACTTATTGATCCGCCCTCGTATTCAAACATAATTCAGTTAATTTGTGTATTTTTTACTATTTTTTTTTATTTTATAAATTAAAATTTACTTCACTATAATTTTTCAAAAATTTTTGTTAATTTGAGCTTATTTTTTTTTTTTTTTTTTGAAATAAACTTTGTACAGAACTTTACCCATGTTTTGCAGCGGTTATAAACTTTCCTGCTTTTTCCATTCAACTAAAATTTAGTAAAATTTGTTGCTGATTTTAACAGATTGATTAAAAATTGTAGTTTACAGCAATTTACAAACATTTAGTAGTGCTTAGTAATTTTTTATACTAATTTCATTTTACTAATATTAAGTAAATTTTTTTTGGCTGATTTTAGCAAACCGATTTTATATTACACTATACAAAAATTTTACTAAAATTTAGCAGCGGCTACTAATTTTTTTCTACTAATTTCATTGTACTACACATAAGCAGACAAGTGTTGCTGAGATTAACAAAAAAAAAAATACCGCTGGGCTAAAATTAGCAAAACTTCCCGTAATAACACCCATATCTTTCAGTTGTCATTACAGGGTTTTTTTTGTGAGTGTAGCATTTTATTGTACGAGTATAAAAGCTATCTACCTTTATAAATTTTAATTAATGATATTTTTTATTCTTATCTTTACAGATAAGTATGCACATTTTATTATACAAAAGAAAAAAAATGCATTTTTGAAGCGACACAAAATGTATGTTAAAAATTTGTAAACACTGAAAAAGACTTTGTGGTAAACGAAAAAAGAAAAAAAAATTACATCACGTATTTTAAAAATTGCTACCATTTCACCTTAAAAAAACTTTAGATAAAAAAGATGCAGACTAACAAAAAAAAAATTTATAACTTTTACAATTTTTATTTTTTTATATATATAAATATTTATTTTGTAGCAAAACCAATTTAACAATAGACAACTTATAAAATATAAGAAATTTATGTAAAATGCAACAAATGTTAAACTTTTTCCTATTAAATAAATTTTCAAGTGAAAACAAAACAAATTGTTATTAAGATTTTACAAAAAAACTGTGTTGTTAAAGAGAAATTTTTATAAATATTCATTTGTGGTAAAATGTACTTGATACGAACGAGGACGTGCCATTTATAGAGCAAAATAACCTCATTATATGACAACTATTAATTTGACTATCAATTTGACTGCATCATGTTGTATAACATATGTGACATAAGTGCCATATATTGTTACAGTTACATGTTATAACCCAATATACCATATAGCAATCAAACTGCAATACAACTTGAAAATAAGCTTATATTAATAGTGTGTTTTAAGCTTTTCTTAATTTCACTTATTATAATATTTATAAAATGCGAATTCACAAGCAGTATTTAACAATGCTAGAGAAAAGATTATTATACATAAATTTTTCTCAAGTATGCTTATGAACAACATACAACAACAACGCAATATGACGATTAAAATAGAAATATTCAATCAATACATTCTAGTCTTGTTGTCTTTGTTCTACGCTTATAATGCATACAACAAGTGCCATTACTTTTTCTTTAAATTTGTCAAACGTGTTTTGCGTGTATATTTAGTTGTAAATTTTATATAGTGAACGTGCAATTGCATATTAAATTTAATTATTTTTATTTATGGTTAAAATTAATTATTATTATTTATATTTAAAATAAATTATTATTTTTTATATTTAAAATGAGTTATTATAATTTATTTTTAAAATTAAAATAAAAAATAAATTAAATTAAAGAAAATAATTGTGATTTCTCTTTTTCAACTATTAATAATATATTATTTTTGTAAGCTTATTCTACAATTACAAGAATAAGCTTATAGCAATCATACACACATAATATTTTCACGAGGGTTCCGTTTTGATTTTTCTACAATTGTTACGATAGCCTTTTTCAATATATTATCAAGTCTTTTTCAAGCTTAAGGCTTGTGTTTGTTAGCTTATAATAATATTTTTCTCAAGTCATTTGGTATGTTGGGGAGCATACATCGATACATACATTTTGTAATTGAGAGTGTATTATACACTGTGTGCATAATACGCTTACTTTATACTATGCTTACAAAGTCTGGAACTGTTTTTTTTATTTATTACTAATACAATAAGATTTGGTCACAAATGAGTGTGTGAGTGTGTGTGTTGTCCCAACTGTTTTGTTGCCCTTATAGCAATTAAAAATTGGAAAATTTCCAAAATGCATCAGAACAAAGCACTTAATGATGTTTTTTTTACAACCTATATTCATGGTTTACAATGAATAGGAGACTGTTTTACATTTATGAGTATTTTCCAATCTATATTCATGGTTAACAATGGAAAAGAGGTTTCACATTGCAGTTCATACCATTAAAGTGAAATTAAAAACAATTATAATCATTAAATTCGGTTTTACCGAATATTATTTTATACCCTCCATAGTGTTTTTGTTTTTTGAGGCGAAAAAAGTTTTTGGATGTGAAAACAATTTTTGTGATGGAAAAAAATGCTTTGAGATGAAAAAAATTTTTGAGGTCAAAAAAAATGTATAAAAAACATTTCTGAGTGGGAAAAAAATTTTTAGGTGAATATGAGTTATTAATCACCTCTAGGGGTCTGATGAAAAAATATGACAAATTATTTTATTCATCAAACGGTAATTATAAAATTGTACAAGCTGGGGCCAGAACCGGCCGTTCTGAAAACATTGAAGCAGTGCTTGAAAATGTGCTACATGAAAACGAAACATCCACAAGAAAACGTGAAAAACAATTGAAAATTTCTCAGAATGAATTTCATCATGTTTCCATAAAAAAACAGGTGGTCCAACAATTGTTACCAAACCACTGTGGCGCCCGTTTAGAATACAGCCATAAGATTGTGAAACTCAACGACGAAATTGTTGCTTTCCCATTAAAATTGGCTCAGCCAATAAACAAAATTCTCGGGACGGAAAAACCACGCATAATTCATTAAGCACCATTACACCATCTCAAAGAGATTATTCTCTCAAAGAGATTCTTCTCTCAAAGAGATTATTCACTCAAATAGATTATTCTCTCAAAGAGATTATTATTTCAAAGAGATTATTCTCTCAAAGAGATTATTCTCGCAAAGAGATTTTTCTCTTAAAGATTTTTCTCTCAAAGAGATTATTCTCTCAAAGAGATTCTTCTCTCAAAGAGATTATTCACTCAAATAGATTATTCTCTCAAAGAGATTATTATTTCAAAGAGATTATTCTCTCAAAGAGATTATTCTCTCAAAGAGATTATTCTCTCAAAGAGATTATTCGCTCAGAGATGATTCTCTTAAAGAGATTATTCTCTCAAAGAGATTATTTCTGTGAACGTCGACCTCTATAGAGCCATACTGCAGGCAACACATTGCGTATTTTGAAGGATACCTTCCCAGCGCGTATGCACTCACGTTTAGGTGATTTGGCTTGGTCAGCTAGATCTCAAGATTTGACTGTCGCGGATTTCTTCCTCTGGGACTATTTAAAGTTGTTGGTGTACGCGAACAAGCTCCGCACCTTGGAGGAGTTAAAGAACACCAATCGAGCCGAAATTGACAACGTCAAACCACAAATGCTTCGCACAGTTATGCAAAATGTAACCAAAAGAGCCTAAGTTTTCCTCAACGTCAAAGGCAGCCATTTGTGTGACATAATTTTCCAAAATAATTGAAACAAAATATAAAAGTGCGAATAAACTTAATTAGTTAAAAACCAAATGAGTTTTCCCTTTAAACAACAGTTACAGCAAAAAAAAATCAGATTAAGGTTTTTGCCCCACCGAAGGCTAAATTTGTATGGAAAATTTAGAGGTACACAGAGAAAACAGATTCATTGTGTTCAGTTGTCAAGGAATTCGGTTGTCAAAATGAATCTGTTTTATCTGTGTACCTCAAGAATTTCATTTACATTTTTTTTAACGCTGAACTGATTTTTGTTAATTTTCAACATCAGCGCCATTTCAATGACAGACAGACAGACAGACACAAAGACAGACAAACAGATAGACAAACAGACAGACAGAGAGACAGACAGACACACACACAGACAGACAGACAGACAGACAGACAGACAGACAGACAGACAGACAGACAAACAGACAGACAGACACACACACAGACAGACAGACAAACAGACAGACAGACAGACAGACAGACAGACAGACAGACAGACAGACAGACAGACAGACAGACAGACAGACAGACAGACAGACAGACAGACAGACACACAGACAGACAGACAGACTGACAGACAGACAGACAGACATTGCTAGATCGACTTCAAATTGCCTAAGGAAATGAGACAGAGAACATTTACAGCAAGACTTTTATTTAGAAAAGTTTGGCCTAGTCCAGTTATTTATATTCAGTCGTTGGAAGGTTATTGTCGAAAAATTGAGTTGTTTGTTTACATTTCGAGTTAAAAAAATAGTAAATTTAGGAAGTTTGAAATAAAAATGAAAAATGTTTTTCTTTCTAAGAATAAAAGAATATGCTATCAAAAGTACAAAATTAAAACAATTGAATTATAAAATACGCCAAAAATTGATTTTTATATAAAAACAAAAAATAGAAAAAATTGCAAAAAAAAATTCCATGTAAATTGGCTTAACATTTTATGTTGATCTATATTCATGTAAACGTTAATTTAAGTAGACACTTAGGCGTATGATTAATATTATATGAAATGCTTGATTTAATATTGCTCATACGCTTTGAGGTACAATATTAAATCTTTAATATGAAAACTATTTTTCCAAGAATATTTTGTTATTGTTATTTATTAAAAGAAAAACAAACTTTCTTTTAACACGTCTCAGAGCTTTGTAAGAAAAAATACTTACAATATGTTTCAATGAATTTTGTTATGTTTACAAAGAAGTATTTGTAGCAAGTAAAGTATTTTTATTAATTTAGCAAATACAAATTTCTGATTTTATAAAAAAAAAAAATAATAATAACAACAGCCAAAGACATGTGTTTAGATTTAATGTAATATACAAAAAAAATTTCCGTACGTGCATACATATTTTAAAATATTTTCAAATAACGACACAAATTTAATCCTTAACAACGACATATTTATGAACTGGAAATAACTAATATGCTATTGAATAGGAGTTTGGAGGGGTAATCGTGATATGCTTATGTTCCTTTTTTTTTCAATCAAAAATATATTTTTGACAGAAAAAGGAACGAACTTCTTAAAAAAAAAATAAAAGCACAAATGTAAGAAGGTGAAGGAACAAAAAAACAAAGAAACACACAATATTTTTCAAAGTAATTTGACAGTGATGTTTAATATCTATGGTTTTGTATTCCCTTCAGATTGTTTGTTTATATGTTAAATTTCAGCTATATCTTTAAGATCCTATAAATAGAGATATGCAAATTGTTAACCTGAAATTGATTCTATTTGCATAAATATTAAGCGTTAGAAAATATTTACAAAATATTAATTGGTATTAAGAAAACACAAAAAGACGGAAAACACCGTAGAGAAAATTTATAGTTTTTTAAACAATTTATAGAAACACCCTGATGGTCGTTGTGGTGTAATGGTTAGCACGATGGACTGTTCTCCTTCGGTGTTTTAATAGCACATAACCTCACCGAAGTAGAATAACAAAAGAGGGCTATTAACTAAAAAAGCTTAAAACAATTTTCGTCAAGTTCCTATCAGATGACGAGCAACAGTGCCATATTTGAAGTTTTTCATCTTTCACTAACTTTCATCTCTCCTCTGCCCCCTTTCCAAAGAAAGCAACACATTACGAATAATAAGTAGAAATAATTTCCTGAGTGTTGCTTCTCTTAAAGAAAACCTTGAGAAAATTGACTAGAGTCCAGAAATTTAAAATAGATGTTTCCTGTAGTATGTCGAAATTATCTGCTCCATACTTTATGGAATTTTATTAAGAAGCTTTTTAAATATAGGGTCTCAAAAAGTGCAAAAGCCTTCTCCTAAGTGGCCTGACTAAGCCGCTTTGGCTTGAAACCTGAAAAAAGAGGAAAGTTTCACCTTGAAGACCTGCCCAAACGACTTTGCCTAGAGACCCGATGTTCAATATACATTTTCCTGCCGTATGGGCTAGTTCAGTGGTAAAATACTATCTGGACCTTTCACTAGGTACATCTGGACCTTTCACAGGTACATTTTGAAATTTCCGCTAGGCAAATAAAAGGGTTAAAATTTAAAAAGTCTACCCTTTAACAGCTCTCCTAAACTATATTGACTAGAGATCTAAAATTTAAAATATGTATCTCCAGGGGTATGGGCTATTTCGTTGATAAGATACTTTTTGGAACGTGGTGAAATAGGTATTAAAAATAGGGGATGGTTTCTCAATTAATTTGACTAGGATCCTAAAATTCAAAAAAAATGTGGAATTGAAATATTAAAATTAAGAAACGAAATAGAATGGAATTAAAACACGTGACAGAGGCAAAGAAATGTAATGGAACAAGTGAAATTGAAAATATAGACAGAGGAAATGAAATGCGATGGTTGGGTAAGAGAGGAATCAAAACTCTAGGAAGGGATGATGGTAAAATAAGGATTCAAAAGCGGGAAGGACACTTTTTCTAACTGAATTGAAATACTAAAATATAAAACACTAGACAAGGGAATGAAATGGAATGGAACGGGGAACATGTGTTATTAAAACTAGACATGGGAAACGATGTGAAATGGAATGGAAAACGTGTGGAATTGAAACACCAAACACAGGGAACGGAATGCAATTAAGCGATCGTGGATTTTTTTGCTATTTAGACACTTAACCAATTTATTTTAACCGATTTTATCTATATTTTAGAGATTTTTATCAATTTTTTTTTATGTTTTCCAAAAAGCTTAGAATTTATAAAGTCAAATGCTTAAATCACTGTCATTATTTAAAAAGTTGGTAAAGAACATAATTTCATTACCATTGAGATCAATGCAATAATAATGAAATCATCAAATTATTAGTCTACTCAATTCATAAGTCCCATCTCTGTATAAAATCCAGTTTTTAATGTAAATTTGTTGTGTAATGGAGCATGGAACATGCTAAGAAGACAATAATAAAGCCTCTTTGGGAGGATGTAGTTTTTCTAAAACTTCCCGAATTCTGAAAAGATTTTGTGCCGTATCAAAATTATATTAGAAGACCCACAAAACCCGTTGATATTTGGTTGCAATTTGGATTGTTAATGTTAAATCTTGTCCTTTAAGAAAATAGAGACAATATTTAGATCTGTTTCCCATATAAACCCACATTCCCGGTATTTGTTTAAATAACACTTTTCTTTATATTTCCTATTTTGTTTATAAAATATTATAAGGACTTTTTCCGAAATTTGTTTTATATTATACTTGGTGTAGGGTAGCATATAGCCGACATACCCGTCTTTAATCTTTTTACCGATTTTTTTTTTTTTTTGTACAATTTTTAAATGTGAATATGACTTTAATCAATAGTTCATTGTAAATGACATTTGCCATTTTGCCATTTAAGAAAAACTTGTCACCACAAAAATAAAAAAAAATATATACCACATAAAATAGAAAATAATACACCTAACATTTTATTGGAAGTGTGCCAAAACATTTAATGGCATTTTATTTTGTAAACAAAACTATAACGTCTTTCTGATAAACATTCATTAAATAGTAAATAAAATCAAAGATTATTATAACCGACAGAAATTATCACAAGGTTGATCATGGTGTAAATTGATTACAGTAAGAGATGTAAGATGGCTCTCCTATAGATTCTAAGTAGCGATTTATGTGCCACAAAACCGTTGCAAACAGGGAAATCATAGCAAGCTAAACTCTTTGATTTGTATAGAATTTAGATATGTATGTATTAGAGAAAATAAAGCTAAGAAAAACATGTCTTATTTTTCAACCTTCTCCAGGATTATTAAATATGGGGTAGCAAATCATTTGTTTTTGGTACTTCTTTTGATCGGAAGCATATTAATAACTAAAGAATTTTAAAATAAAAACTGCACGACAATAGTGTATTCTTTAAGAGAGAAAGTTTTATATACATAAAGCCTGTATATTAGCACGAGGTTGCCAAGTTAGTTCAAAAAGTACCAAAAAAAAAGAAGATCATCAGGAAAAATTTGTTTAAAACCAAAATAAGGAAGAAACAAATAAAAAAAAGGCTTAAATTCGGTTGTGCCAAATCTTTGAATACCAATATCCTAAAAAATGGTCTCTACTGTTTTTTAAACAAATAATGTAAAAAAAAAAAACTTTTAAAGTAAAATTATGGATGCGAAAACAAATTTCTTGGTGGAAAAAAAATTTGAGGTCAAAAAAAATTTTTTGAGGTGAAAAAAAATTTTTTGAGGTGAAAAAATTTTTTGTGGTGAAAAAAATATTTTAGTGGTGAAAAAAATTTTTTGAAAATATTCATTTCCAAGCGACTGGTGAAAAATTATAAGAAACTATATGTACCAGTCGCTACTATGAAATTTTACTAAAATACACCAATTTGTATGGAAAATTTTACTCATAACTTTTTAACCGCTGAACCGATTTTGCTCATTTTCAATACGAAACTGCTCAGGAGGATGTTTAATAAACTGGGTAAAAATAGGCTTGCGTCTTCGCGCCGTGATCGCCATTTCGACGGACAGACGTACATCGCTAAATCGACTTAAAATTGCATAAGGATCACGAATATATACACACGCAAAGAAAAAACATGGTTGGAGCAATCATATTCGGAGAGCATCATATCTTTTTGGGTTTTTGGATGTGCCAGCCATAGTCGTATTCTAATATGGTTATCATATAATGATATTAAAATAACTATATTTTTACCATAATATAGTCCCTACAGTTATATTATGATTAAAAAATTACCATATTATGGTCCTAAATAAACATGTTATATTGAATTTATCATTATATGATCGTACCTAATCATAGTATGTTCAAAACATTATCATATTATGGTCCCTCATAAATATATTATGGTTTCTGGATTATCATTATATAATCCATAATCTAAGACAATTTCTTAAAGGAAAAGTTCTTAGAAACTATGAAAAAGATCTTTAAATTTAAGAAATTGATATTAAGGACTTTTTGAATAACTTTTAAGAAAAAAATTATACATTCTAAGAATTTTTCTTTGATGAAAACTTTGATTCTGTGGACTTTTTTTTAAGACAAATACTTAAAACTTTTTTTAAATTCTAATGACTTTTTTAAGAAAAAAAATCTTAGACACTTTTAAGATTTTTTTAGAAAGTTTTCAGAAATTTTTCTTTATGGAAAAGTCTTTAGAATCTAAGAAAATTTCTATTAGAAACAGTCCTTAGAATCTAAGTATTTTTCATGATGAAAAGTCTTCAGGATCTATGAATTTTTTTTCAAAGGAAGGCCTAAAAGTTTCTTTGGAATATATGAACTTTTACCTAACAAACAGTTAGGAGAATCTAAGAATTTTAGTTTAAGGAAAAGTCCATAGAATCTAAAAAGTTTTTATCAGATAAATTTATAAATATCTATTATTTTGTGTAAAAAACCTGTTCGCACAAAAAAAATCATGGGTTCTACAGACTTTATCTTATAACAAAAAAAAAACATTTTATTAATATTTTGTGAACTTTTTACAAGAAAATAATTAATAAACATATTTAGAAAAAAAATTCTAATTGTATTTATTGAAAAGAATTAAAAAAAAAATCTTTCAATAAAATCTTTTTGACAATGAATTGATTAGTGTAAATAATATTATATGTATAAGAAATTTCCAAAAAACCCCGTTAAAAAAAAATTTCTAAAGCTACAAAAAAAATTGACTGGTTCTTAATGGGTCAATTGATGAAATGTTTTAATGACATGTGAAAGGTATTTTCTACCCATCTGATATTTCTCCAGTTTTAGTAAACAATATATTATTGTTTTTTAGGACATTTTGTAGCAAAACAAACTGAACTGATAAAATTTTGGTTTTTACGAAAAACCATATTATGATTGTAAATGTCAAAGTCATGTTTTATTTGATGTATAATTATTTATTGATTGTTGCCAGCAGATTACCGTTGCATAATTATCATATTTTTTTCATTCTCATATCATGATATAAAATAGAAGGTTCCAATCATAAAATAGTAAAATATTTACTAAATTATGATGGTAGCGACCATGTTGATGGTTAGAAAACCAATAACTTGGTTGTGACAAATATACTCGAATGCAGCAAGCACAATATAGTAGCAGTGATCATATTGCAACCATGTTTTTTCTCTGCGTGTACTTTATGGGGTCCTAGAGGTATAAAAAAAGCACATGTCCGCTTAAAATAAATACTGTATAAAATATGTAAATTCAAAATTCTTTGAATCTGATATAAAATAGCGAAAGAGTACCAAATAAGGTACCAAGGAATGACTTTAAAAATTTTTATCTAACAATGATACATTTTGCAGATATTTTTTTTTTAGTTGACCATTTTCATTCCTTCAAAACCAGAGAGACAGAGATCAATCTTAGCATTTTTTATTTTCCACAAAAACTTCATCTAAAGCACCTTCCTTGCAAGTCATGATCTAACATTGTTTTTTTATCATCTTATTTGTCATGCTAACACTATAAAGTGTTGACATTTTTTTGCATTTTACACCATTTTTATGTCTTAAATCTTTTTTATGAAGGATTTTTTTAACCCTCTATATTTCCTTATATCTTTGTTTTCATTTTTTTCTAACCAAAAAACAATGTATTAGACAGTAATAAAATTCTAAATACGTTTAGGAAGCTTTGTTATTTTTGTTTCTTTGTTTTTTTATATTTATTTTTTTATTCCTTAATTCAGTTTTATTTCATTTCTAGTTTGTGTTTTTTTTTTTTCTATTTGGTGTGTGAATATTTGTTTATATTGTAGCATTGGCTGCACTTACAACTTACAAATTGGCATATAAATAAAATTGATGTTTTTTTTTACCCGTTTGAATAATAAATATTAATGGCTGCAATGTAAATACAATTTTTATGATTTCATTGTCTTCTTGATGTGGTATCGTTTTATTATTCCATTTTCATTGCTTTGTCTTTGGACAAAATACAAAGCATGTGCTAAGGATTATTAAAGCTCAAACACTATATAAAGAAACAACTAGAATAATATCATAAATTTTTAAACAACAAACTACTAAGGTATGAAATACTAAACTATTTCAAAGAAGCCCAACTACTAGGTTTTCATTTATTTGTGACCACACTGTTTGTGGGGTTGGGGAAGGGTTGGATTCTGTGGAAATTTATTTAGGGCCCCCAATTTATGTTTACTCACATTCCTTAGGGGATTTATGTGTTGAATTTATGTTCTTGAGGTTAAAGACGAAGATAAAAATCTTTTTATAATTTTACTTTAAGCGAATAATTCAGGCGATAAAGTGTTATACGAGGGCGGATCAATAAGTGAGTGACTTTTTGAATGAAACACAGTTTTTTTTTTGCAAAAAACAAGTATTTTTCAAAATACATAATCTCCTTTTAGTTCAATACACTTAGTCCAACATTTCCCCAATTTTCGTATCACTTCCAAAAAAAAGGATTTTTCGAGGTCCATAAAATAGTCATTTGTTTGATCAATAATTTCATCGTTGGAGCTCAACTTCTTTCCAACGAGCCATTTCTTTAGGTTTAGAAATAGGACATAGTCACCGGGAGCTAAGTCCGGAGAATAAAGCGGATAAGGTACCAATTCGTAGCCCAATTCATGGAATTTTGCCATAGAAACGTACTTGTCACACGATTGCATTTGTGATTGATTGTGAGCAAATGCGACACGTATCTTACGGATAGCATTCTCATACTCAAGTAATCATTCAAATTGGAAACCACGGAGCCATGTAAGATGCCTATGACTTTCACTTTCAGTCTTCGATCGGCCAACACCAAAATTCACTTTTTTCCATTTTTTAAAAAATTCACGAGGCTGTATGTTTTGAAGAGCTGTTAAACCCAAAGTAAATGACAGAACTTGCTCAAAATTTGACAGTAGTCTATTAACAGGTGGTACTTGATGGAAGTAGTGTTGCTTTTCATATAACTACGAGGGTAGTTCGAAAAGTCATGGACCTCCAAAAAAAAAAAATCAATATCTGCTGTGATTCCTATTAAACGACGACTTTAAGATATTTCACAAATTTTCTATAGACACATAGAGAAAACAAATTCATTGTGAGAAACGAATTTTTTGCCAACCGAATGGTTTTGTTGGAGCCATCGATATAATTGTTTGTCGCAACCAAAATTTGGTTAATGCAACCGAATTTCGGTTGAAACCATATATTTCAATGGTATCAGAAAAACATTTGGTTGGCACAACTAAATAATTCGGTTGCTACAACCAAATTTTTTAGTTGACAGAAAATCCGGTTGTCATGATGTTTCTGTGCACACACAGGAGAAAACATTCATTGTGACAAGCGATTTCTTGGTTGGAGTCACCGACATATATTTTTGTGGTGACCGAAATTCGGTTAATAAAACAGAATTTCGGTTGAAATTATATATTTCAATGGGTTCAGGAATACATTTGGTTGCGACAACCAAATAATTGGATTGCTGCAACTAAACTATTCAGTTGGCAATAAATTCGCTTTATACAATCAATCCCTTTTCTATGTGCATATTTACAGGGCAGACCTGTTTGTGCAAAAATTGTGTAAATTAATGTGTATAAAAATTGTCTAGATCTTAAAATCTTTAGGTAGAACTAAAATATTTAAAACAAATAATTATCTTTCAATACCAAAAATACTAAAATCTAAATATGAACCAAAAACTATGCATTTATTTGAATAAAAATTAGTAAAACTAAAGTTGGTAAATATTTTCCTAGTGAATGAAGAGGCTGCTAAGAGACATTGATTGGTCTTGCGTATAGAATTTCAAATAAATGAATAAATAAATAATGGCTGCATATTGATATTAAGCAGCTTAACCAATTTTAACTAGATTTAGGCGGAGTTTTTTGGATGTTAGTTAAACTTGGTTTAGTTAAACCAAAAACTAATTTTGTCTGCCATTTTTATGTTTATCAACATAAATTTATCGGAACAGCTTTTCAATTACAAATACAATTTTGGTCTTCATTGAAATAAAATAAATTAAAACGCATTTCAAAATCAGTATTCAAGTTACAAACTACGATAAACTGAGTTTAAAGCAGTGATCGGCACTCATAGCACTCAGGGGCCGAACACAATCGGCAATTTACACGTACACAACACAAATGTCTACAAATCTCTCAGCTAAGAGCACAAAAATACAATTATTTCATTCAGTAGTACGTTTACTTTCAACAGAGCAAGTATATGCCGCTTTGTTGAAGAAATAAAGTACACTCTAAAAATTTGTTTTTTTATTAAAGTTTTTTTTTTCTTATTGTAGGTATTTTTTTTTTGTTTTTCTTTACATTTTAAATTAATAATGTGGAACGTTGAGTGGGAAGATTATTTTTTATTTTTGAAACATATTAAATGAGGCAAAGTGCCTTTTATGCAATCAAAACATTATTATTATGAATTATTTTAATTTTTTATAATAGAGAAAACAAAACCATGAACTATTTTAATTCAATGAATACGGATATTCTCTTATTGATTAATTAATTTATAAATTTATTCATTCATTTATTTATTTATCTAGAAAGATAAAATAATTTCTTACGGTATAAAACACAAATACAAACATATTCTCTCTTTCTGCCGACCACTGGTTTAAAGATAATCTACATCCTGAAAACTCGGCCTTAATATCGCGACATGTCAAAGGCCATCAGTGCTTATGATTGTTATGAATTGTTTATGAATAAATAAATCATACGTCTAAGTGGACTTTAATTATTATTTATTTTTAGTTTTTTTTACTTGCAAGGAAGTTATCTCTAGTAACCCTTTACTGAAATGTACAAACCCTTTAAGTGAGAAATTTCGAACTTAAAATTGAAACATCCCCTACAAACATTTATTTAAAGAAAAAACCTATAAATAAAAGAGTTACATTTTCTTCTTAATAAAATTTAAAATTACCAGTAATGGCGTATAGGGCTCTTTTATTATTTTTTGGTGTTAACCGTTAGTGGTAAATTTTAATAATGTATCAAAATAATATAACATTGAAGAACATATATACACATATAAATCGATTATAGTCTATTAAAATCAACTTCATTTCATTGTCAAGTCTGAAAGCACATAATAATAATAATAAAACCTTAACATTTTTCCTGATCCATATTTTATTGTGCAAAAAAAAACAAAAAGGGTCTACTTAAGCTTAAGCTATAAACTGAGTGCGGTGCTAACTCCACCCATACGTTAAAAAGGCATATAATTATATTTTCAGCACGTACAACATTCATGTGCAAACTAAGTAATGTTCAAAATAAAAATACTTTTTTTTTTCTAGCTACGGATATTTTACAAATATAAATTGGGATTTTCTGCATTGTCGTCCTTTTGTGTTTTTTTTATATATGAAGAGTAGAAGTAAAAGAAAATTTGTTACTAACTAAAGATTTTATTTTGTTTCTCATGAGACTAGTCTGGTGGTTTTCAACATGAGTTTTTTTTCATTTGTGTGTTTTTGTTTTTTTGCAAGGGTCACTTAATATTCGAAGAACGTTTTTAATATTTTAGACATATTTATGATGGTTTCTTTTTCAATCTTCCCACTATTTTTTTAAAAAAAATTTGTCCCAGAGAAGTCTAACTTGCAAAAAGTATTATCTTGTGAGATCCGAAAAAAACAAAAAAAATACGAAAAAGGAAGCTAATTTTGTCCATAATTTTGGTTCCTACTCACTTAAATATTGAACTATTGATTAATTAATTATATTTAAATTATCGTTTTATTTTTAACGATAATTTTAAAATAAATATGAATTGTATTAAAGTAAATATAATTCTAGTTAAAATAAATTTTTTCGTATTTAAATTCATATTTAAAAATTTTATATTCTGTTTTTTTCCTTTCTAAAAATAAGTAGAAACATACTAAAATTAAAAAAAAAATCTAATTTGACTTCAAGAATGTTTCTATTTAATTTAAAGTTGTTTCTGCTTGATTTAAAAAATGCTTTTCTGTGTGTACCGAAGAGCTATATATTGAAAGGATCATAATCAAGAGTTATTTGTAGGGTATATTAAGTAGTGATAACTGTTTTGAAAAAAAATCAGAACTTGCTCTGAATTTCTTACATTAAAAACAAATCTGTATAGTACAAATTTTTTTAATATCGAAAATTATTTCACATTAAGTAAAATTTGACTCCGCCTACTTCGGCAATTTTTAGAAGAAATGAAAAAAGTTGTTCCTGTATCTCACAGTGTAATACTTCCTCCAATATTTTACATCGATCGTAAACATTTTTTTTTTAAATAAAGTGGTACACTTAAAATAGAATTCGTCATATTTTTGATACAAAAACTAATGTGTAGACAAAAGTAAATAAAATTTGCCAAATATTCAGCTTAAATTTATGACAATTTATTGTAGATTTCTCACAAATATTTAGTTTTATTTAAAATTTAATCCTTTTAGAAATATGTGTGAACGAGTATTGTTTCTTTTGAATTTTTTACCATAAATGTGGATTTGCGTTAGAAGATTTTAAAACCACAATATACACTCATAAAAATTCATGCAATTATGAGAAGAAGAAAATGTCAAAATAATGAAAATTTAATATACTTTATTTTTCCCCTACGGTGAAAAAATATGGATATTTATATTTGAAAGAAACCGGTCGCTTTATTGCCGTAAAAGGGATTCAATTGTCACAGTTTAGTCATTTCGTGTGGTATAAATTGTACAAAAAAGTAGCTTTTCACTTTAGGAGTATTTATGAAATGTGTTATAGGCATAATGTGACTCACTTACTCACTTGCTCAGCCCTAATCGGCATAGATATCCGCTAGGATAGGATTTTGAGAAATTCCAACGGGGAGGGGCAAAAAGGAAAAGTCTCCCCCCTGACGGCCTGCCCAAATCCATTTGGCTTAAAATCTTAAAATTAAAATATGTGTTCCCCAGAATATGGGCTAACTCACTGTATAGGTACTTTTGGGGTTTAAATGGGGAAAATTTTTTCTCTTAACGGCTAGTCTGAAGCATAAAATATGTGTTTCATGGAGTATATCAAAATTCACTGATAGGGCTTAAAAAGTGGAATATTTCTCCCTTAAGCGGCCTACCTAAATCTCTTTGGCTACAAAACCTAAAATTTAAGCTATGTGTCCCTTAAAATATAATCTAATTCCGACATGGGACGTATTCAGATGGGGGAGAGGGTTAAAAGGTAAGCATTATATAACTCAAGGGCCTGCTTAAACTCCTTATGGCTAAAAATTTAAAATATAAAATACATTTTGAAACTTAAGCAAGGAATGTGATAAAAAAAGGAATTCAAAAGGGAAAAAGTCTTCCGATTAAGGGCCTGCCGAAACCGCACTGCCTAGAGACATGAAATTTAAAATATGTACGATATATTTCACTGGTAAACTGGTAATTCAAAGGGGGCCCCTTATTTTCGCTAGCTACCTGAAATTTAAAGAGCAAGTAGAATTAAATTACTAAAATTGTGAATCGAAATAAAATGGAACAGCAAATGAAAGAACTTGAAATACTAGACAAACGGAACGAAATGGAATGGAATGGGTTACGAATGGAATTGAAACATCAGCCAAGTGAAACAAAATGGAATGGTGAGGGCAGCGAGCGGAATTTAAACACTAAACAAGGGGAACGAAATGGAATGAAAAAGGGAACGTGTAGAAATACTAAACAAGGGGAACGAGTGGAATTGGAATACTAGACAAGGGGAATGAAATGGAATACAATGGCGAACGGGTCGTATGAAAACACTAGACAAGGGAAACTAATGATAATAGAACACAACACATTGGAACGAAATGGAGTGGAACAGGAAATTAATAAAATTGGGAACGAAATGAAATAGAGCTTAAATTTATTGATATTTATCATTTTCAATATATTTTTTTCTATTTAAAGGATTTTTCTCTTTTATTGCGGTTTTCGAAAACTTATCTGAGAATGAAAATTATGTTTGTTAAATGATGGTAATGAAATTTAAATGAATTACCATTAATAAATGAATCCAAATCCTTAAATTTTAATCATTAATTTTAAAACAATGCTAGTGAAAATAATTCAATAGCATTTAAGTTTTACTTTGGCCAAGACAGGATTTTAAGAAATTTTTATGGAGAGGGGCAAACTTCTTCGGCTATAAATCTCAAAACTTAAAATTTTGTGTGTCAAAACCGAAGAGATTAAAAAGGGAAAAGTGCGACTTTAATCACCCATTATAAAACAGTGGCGCTAGGATTCCCAAATTTGTGGAGTTTTAAAAATTTCACAGGGAGGGGCAATTAGGAGCATATTCTCCTCTTTAAACTCAATCTATTTCTACTAGAAATTTTAAACATGTTTTCCCTGGGTTTATGGCCTAATTAAGTGATAAGGTAGTTTTTGGAATATTCAATAAGAACGTAGTAACAGTGGGCGCTACATAGAGAAAAGTGTGTCCTTTTGAAATTTTGCCTTGTTGGTGTTTCCTGCACTGTAGACATCTTATAAGAGAACAGGGAGAAAAACACCCCATTAGTGACCTGCTCAAAAATCTTCTGCTAGAAATCTGACATTTAAAATGTGTGTTATTTGTGTTATTTATACAATGTTTCATATATATATTTTTACATTGCACGAAAATTGAAGAAGCTTTTCTCTGGCTGTTTCGATGAAATTTATAGTGCACTTTGTACAGAAAACTTATATTATTTTTTGTCCAGTAAAATTTATTATGTAAACAAAAAACAAAAAACAAAAAACTATCTTCTGCATTATATTTATAAAGTATTTATCATAAAAT
Source organism: Eustalomyia histrio (assembly GCA_949748255.1). NCBI lineage: Eukaryota > Metazoa > Arthropoda > Insecta > Diptera > Anthomyiidae > Eustalomyia > Eustalomyia histrio. The sequence goes on from OX456527.1 coordinate 123,403,350, forward strand.
AGTCAAACAACTATTATAAAAATTTAACTTTATATCTTTATCACTTCTCTACCATACACTCAACAGTAAAAATTGTTGTTTTTTTTTAGCAAAAATTTGTTCTCTAACAAATTTGTTTTTAAAATGTGAAAATATTTATGAAAAAAATTTCATAGTACATGTAAAAGCTTACTAAACAATATAATTTATGGCTAGTTTGTTCATTCATTCATATTTGTTTGTGCCTTAAATAAATATTTTATGATTTATCTGCATATGAAAACCAAACATTTTCTAACCAAACAGGCGAATTGCAACCTAAACTAGGTTAACCAATTGTATGTCTATTGCTTACAAAGTTTTGTTTTTCTTTTTTTTTTTTTCTTTTTTTTGTTTTTTGGTCAAAAGTCCACTTTATTTTATAATTGAATACAACATACAACTTTTTCTATGCTACCACCACAAGGCAACAATAATTTATGACTACTTTTGGTTATATCGAAAATTTTATTTTTTTTTTTTTAAATTTGTAGAATTTATTTTATACTTTATATAATAAGAAATTCAACATTATGTCTTTATATGCTATTGAATTTATAATGACAGTGCACAGTGGGGCAGAATAAAAACATATTTCTTACTGGTTGGTCAGAAATTTTATACAGACCCAACAGTTCTACCAGGAGTTTTTCTATTAGACCCCAAAGTAGGGTACCCCGAGGAGGCAAAAACATTTAAAAGCTTTCAATTTTCTATTTATAAACCGATTTTGAGAATCGTAACATTTATGTAATCTGCTACAATCGATTTCTTTAAAATTTGGCCCATTTTATTAAATATGAATCAAATATTATATGCCAAATTTCAAGTGAAATTCAATGAAGGCGTTATTTATTTATTTAGGACAACTCCTCAACACATTTTGTGTTGTGTCAAATAAGAACGACCTTAATGTATGAGTCAGTCGTTTTTGTTTTTTTTTTTTTTTTTTTTTGCACCAACTTTATGTTTTCAATTTAATGATAATTTTATGATACTCCCCGTATGGATTTTCTCTTAAAAACTCGTATAAATATGACACCATCAAAAAAAATATAAAAAATACTTAAATATTTATATATAGTTACAAATAGAATCCATATGATACTCCGATTAAACAAAAAATAAATCTTTTTATAAGAAGCTAATATCAAATACACTTGACTCTCTGTTCTAGATTTCAATTTGATATGATAACTTGCATTCCAGTTAATTTGGGAAAAAAAATCATGCTAATCGATTTAGTCTTTTATGACAATTAACCCTCACAAAATTTATCAAAAAATTCATTAATTTAATAGAAAGTTGTATTAGCTGAATTATAAAGAAACTTCATTAATTTCATGTAAAGTTTCATTAGTTTCATAAAGATCATTCGCTAACAGTGATATCCGATCAGAAAAACTCCGACTTTGATGAAATTTGTATATCGTATGAAATAGAAAATCTAACAACAACCGATATCACTTTTTCGGCCACCTCGGAAATGTGGGGAGTAAAATAGGGAAAAGGAATTCCGACATTTTTCGGGTACTTTTTTTTTGTCAGAAATGTTAGAAATTCTATGTAAAAGCAGTCTTAAAAATATAGGCAATTTAATATAATTAATGCCCAAAAAGTACCAAAAAGGTTCTAAAAAGCACCAAAAAGGTTCCACAAAGTACCAAAAATGTTCCAAAAAAAGTATTAAAAAATCACGAAAATATCGTTGAAATTTAATAAGAAATAAAATATGTGAGTTTGTCAGTCATAGCAGTATTATACCATAAGTACCCAAAATTTTTACCACAGCAAATTCAAAATAGTAAAAAAGGACCAAAAGAAGGTACCAGTAAAAACCCCTTAAAATTACCAAGTGTGGACTTGCTCACGGTTTCTTTGGATTAAATAGCTCCAAAAGGTAAAAAAAAAAAACAAAAAAAGATAATCCTTTTTTAGAGTACTTTTAGTGTACTGTACGTACACTACTTTGTAGTACACTACTACAACAGGTTTTCTATCACATATCCAAATATTATCGAAATTACAATGTTTAGCTTTGGTTACTTTCCTTGTTAATGAATTCTAAGTGAGTTCACATTAAAACACCTTAATTGCATGTTAAACTTAATACATTAATTGTATTTTCAGTATTTAGAAACTTTCAAGTTTTTTTTTTGTGTTTAGCTTCTTGTTGTGTTAATATTTATTGAGATTTTAAAATAAAATCGTGTTCGTTAAATAATAAATTAAAATTGACATATAACATGTCTTTGTTATTTACGCAAGTAAATCAAAAATCACTTTAAAGATACAAAAGAAATTCAATTGATCCAAAAACAAGCGGGTGATTTTTTTTTTGTGCAAAGTCTTATTTTAACACAACAAACGTTAGATGTCTGTCAATGGCAGCCAACAATAAATAACCAGAAGGATGAAAAAAACAATGTACATGTGAGTAAGCAGAACAACACAAGTTGATGTAATGATTACACTAACATAGTGTTCGCTGAAATGAAATTGGTATACACACAGAGACAAAAATTTTGCCAGTCAAGAATTTTTTCTAGTGAGGGCTCCACTAACTAAAGGGGGTTTGTATATGAGTACAAGCCTTCTAAAAATGTTTCGATTAAATTTTAATAAATTCAATTAGATCTTGTGCCAGATATTTTTATATATGATAAGCAGGGCAGTGACTTTTATGCATAAAATTGTGCTTAAAATTAAAAAATTAAATGTAAAATATGCACTTAAACAAAAATATGCACTTACATAAAAATATGCACATATATAAAAATATGCACTTATATAAAAATATGGACATATATAAAAATTTGCACTTATATAAAAATATGCACATATATAAAAATATGCACTTATATAAAAATATGCACTTATATAAAAATATGCACATATATAAAAATATGCACTTAAATTAAAAATATGCACTTATATGAAAATATGCACATATATAAAAATATGCACTTATTTAAAATTATGCACATATATAAAAATATGCACTTATATAAAAATATGCACTTATATAAAAATATGCACATATATAAAAATATGCACTTAAATAAAAAAAAGCACATATGAAAATATGACATATAAAAATATGCACTTATATAAAAATATGCACTTATATAAATATATGCACTTATATAAAAATATGAACTTATATAAAAATATGCACATATATAAAAATATGCACTTAAATAAAAATATGCGCTTATAAGAAAATATACACATATATAAAAATATGCACATATATAAAAATATGCACATATATAAAAATATGCACTTATATAAAAATATGCACTTATATAAAAATATGCACATATATAAAAATATGCACTTAAATTAAAATATGCACTTATATGAAAATATGCACATATATAAAAATATGCACATATAAAAATATGCGCATATATAAAAATATACACATAAAAATATGCACTTATAAAAAAATATGCACACATATTAAAATATGCAATTATATAAAAATATGCTCTTATATAAAAATATGCACTTATATGAAAATATGCACTAAAACTAAAAAAAATATGTACTAGAAATAATAAAAATCATTTATTATTCGAGAGTTTGTTTAAATATGAAATTCGGAAGCATCTTCTTTTAGTATATGGGCATTTCCAGGATCGCGAACGGGACATTCGTACGCACTCAACTTGAAAAAAAATATGAAAACTCAAATTTTTTTTTAACTTTTTATAAATATTTAATAACATTTTAGTAACCCAATTTTTGAGAACAAAAAGAAAATTATAAAATATGAACGTTCTCCAAATATTTTGGATAAACTTGCGATCGCGAACGGGACAAAAAATGTAAGTCATTTTTTTCGGTGTGTGGTTTTGTTTAAAACTCTGCGAATTTCGTCAGTTTATTAAATGGAGATTATTTTTTAACTAAAGCAGAGATATAAAGATTTTATTTAGCATTTTGTTTTTTATATTATCCTTATTATTATTTTTTTTAAATATTTTTTTTAGAATCTCGAACGGGACATCGCGAACGGGACAATGATTCCAAAGGCATTTTTTAGGTTTATTTATGGATCAAAATGTTTTAGGTTTGGTTTTTTTAAATGATCTCGGTTATTTTGTTTTGAATTGTAAATATCAAACTATTCCGATCAACGTTCACGGAGAACTTAACACAAATGCTTATTTTCGGTCGCGAACGGGATAGAAGAATGTAGTACAAAGAATCTTTGAATTATACCGTTATTCGGAGTTTGCTTGATCTCTACTGTGGTGTTTTTAAATATTTATTGTTGGTATATTTAGTCTATAAGAAGAGTGCAATAGACATGATATGTAACACTTAGAAATAACTCAAGGAAAAATGTCAATTAAAAACGCTAAAACCAAAAAAAGCAAAGCTGCTCTTTGCAGACCACTTTTCTTAAATTACAAATGGTAATATGTATTTAATTAGGTATATTCTTAAAATCCAATGCATTAACCAACAAAATTTTCTCAGAAAAGTATTTTTTCTTCAACTTTAATATTTTGGTAGCTGTTGACCTTTCTGTGGAAATACCCATATGTTATATCAAGGTTTACAAATTATTTCTTTAGTTTACTTTAAATTAAAAAATAACATTTGCGTGAAAAATGTGAGAATACAAAAATATGCAACATATGCAAAATATGCATTAAAAATCAATAAATATGCAAATAAATATGTACTTAAAAGTCAAATATGTTAAAAAATCTATGTAAAAATATGCAACAAATTGCTGTCATTTTGTTGCAAATTCCTTTATTTAGAAAAGTATGTAGTCAAAAGCGTTTTCGGGATTTTGACTAAAAACATGCATTTGCTTAAAAATCGCTACCCTGATGATGGCTAGATCTCGTGCTAAATGTGAGCAGATCTAATGTCATTTATATACAAATATAATTTTTTTTTAAATTTTACAAAATACGATCTTCTTAGCAAAAGTTTGAGGGAAATTATTAAAACGAAAAAAAAAACGTTGAAAAAATTATTAAAAAAAAGTAAATAAATAATATTTTACCAACAATTTTAATTAGGCTCCAGGAAAGGTTTAATTTTTGAGTTTATAAAATCTTTAAAGTCTTTTGTTTTTTGTAATTTGAATAATTTTAGCTTTTAAGTATATTTTCTAACCCATTTTAATTAGATTTTGAGCTCACTTACTGGCTGTATTACACTAATCTCCCTACAAAATTATTTTGTTATTTATAAAATAACATTTTTTTTCAGATTTTTTCTCTGAAAATTCCTATCTTTACAGTTCTAATAAAAATTCATTATATCAATAGAAATTTATACAAAAAATATTCAAACAAAAAATATAAAAACTTCTCTTAGATACAAAGGACTTATTAGTTACATAGTAAACTAACTTTAAATATTACCTAAGTGATTTGATTTTTAATATAATTGTTTAAATTTTTGTTAAGTTGTCTGTTTTATAAGACTAGCCACCACTTTAGCTTTGTTTAAAAATTTTCATTGCGAATTTGTCAGGTTCGAGATTATAATTTAATATTAGTCTGATAATTTAATAGTTTGAGTTAAATATACACCTTTTTTATTTTACTTATATTTACACTTCCTTTATTTTCATTGTTAATATAACTGACATTCATGTAGTCAGAATTGAATTCACAAAAATTTTACACGGATTTACATATTTTTTTCCGCTCTTTTCAAGTTACATATTTCAACATATTTTTGTTTGGTTTTATTTCTATGTACATAAATATATATATATACATATATATATATATATTTTTTTTCAAATTTCACACGTACATATTTTGTAGCTTGTCGCCATTAAAAGAACATGTTTATTTTAATACGTGTAAAAATACACTTTTATTCACTTAAGCATGTTTTTTTTAAGTAAAATTTTAGGAATTTTTTAAAACATTTTATAAATACATTTACGAATAACATAACTTTGTCATAAAATTCTCAAACGAAATAACATTAACGCGCGCTTCCGTCGTTTAGTAACGTTTAAGGAATTAATAACAACTGACAAGGATTCTGTGGTCCACACCGTATGCTATTTAGTGTTAATAACAGCAGTTAATTAAAGTTAACAGTGTTTTGGTAAAACCAAAGGAAATTTTAACAGTAAACATGTTATACATATTTTAACAACAGTCTTGTTGTTATCGTTTATGTTCAGCTGTTAACGATGCAGCACTCTTAACATGTTATGCATAAATTTTACTTTTATGGTAACAAGAGATAAGAGATTTTTGTTATTTCAAACTTTAACCTTAACATTACTAACCTATATTTTTTTTCTTTGAGTTTCCTCTTAAAACATTCTTAAAGTTGTTTGATTTTATGCATACCCAAATTTTTGTTTTAACACCATTGTATTTCCTTCAATATTTTTTATTATAAATAATTCTTTAAAACGGACAGTGCCGAAATTGCCCTTTAATGCCCTATTTTGTAACGGCTAAGTCAAAATTTCTGGTATTAAGGCCAAATTATATTGTAAAATATTTCCCGTAAAAATAAATTTTGAAAAAAAAATACCGTTCAATACAGATTTTTGTTGTAAGGGCACAGAAATTTCTGGCGTTGAGGCTAAAATATTGTTAAATATTTTCCATAAAAATAAATTTTGAAATATTAAAAAAATACCTTTGAATAGCAGAACCTCTCTTGAACGGACGCTAACTCCCAAAAGTAAATTTTATTTGGATTTTTACCTCTTATTAGTGAACAATTAAAAGATTTTTTCTCAAGATTTGAACAAACTTTTTTTTTTAGATTTTTCATGTTAGGATATTTTTAAATAAAATCAAATTATGCTAAAAGATTGTATCACTTTCGACCATATTGATCAATAGGGTCAAAAATATATATGGAACTGAACGGCTACGGAAAAAAATTTGTATTGTTCTAATGTAAAACTTACAGCATCTACAAGGTTGGGGCAATAAGTATCACCCTATTGGAAAGTGCCGCCATTTTTGCAAATGGCATCAGATATCAGTTTGGTTTTGACATTCGCGAAGTATACTCAAAAGAAAAATAAAATGTAATCAAAAATTTCCTTCAAAATAGTTTAAAAATTGTCCTTAATTAAAGTAAAATTTTATTAAAACTTAGAAAAATTTTTTTAAAAAGAGTAAAAATTCCTAAGTTTGAGGAAAAACGAAATAGTTTATATACTCAGAAATAGTTCATATTTTTCTAAGTAATATTTCTTGATTTTAGGACAAAAACAAAATCTATTTATTTAAAAAAAACACATTTAAGTTTTTAGAAATTTGCAGACTAAAATATAATAAAACTAAAATTAGTTCAAAAAAATAATTTAGAACATTATTAACTCCCATTTAGTTCAAAAAATGTGTCTAACTTAAATCGAAAAAGTACTTGAACTAAATGTGTGTTCATTTTTTGTTCGCTAGTAGTAAAATTAACTAAATTTTAGAAAACCATTTCCAAATTCAGTTTTTAAGTATACCACTTTCCAATTTTAAAGAATTGTTTTCTAAAAATTAGTTCAGACAATTAAAAACAAAAAGTAATACATTTTTTCCTATGTAATAATAAAAATTTACTTGATTATAGAAGCTGATGAACTATTTCTAAGAAAAATTTTCATGCAACTTAGATCAGATAAATTTTAAAAATTTTAATTAAATATTCTTCTTTTCAAGTAAAAGTTTTCTAATTTTTAAAAAATAATAAAATTTGGTATAGGATTTTTTTGTTGGAAAACCTTTAAATTATTTTTAATTTTCTATTCCAAAAAAACAATCAATTAAAAACAAACCAGTTAGTTTTCCTAATTTTCAAGAAAAAATATTATTAAATAGAAGAAATTAAAGTAACCATTTAAAAAAACTATCGTGCATGATTGTAATTTTTGCTTCGTGATCGTGCGTAATCTCTCACGTGCCCATCTCTAATCTCAACAGTCTTAAATATGTTTTAAAATTTTAGTTTTAAGACATAATTGTACAGCAAAAAGCTTGTTAAGAGCAGTGTCCTCACAAAGCGGAAGTCCTCCGAAAGTGGGAAAATACCTACTCAATGAGTGTAAAGTACTTTGAAGCATATGATAAAATATATTACCTTTACCATAGAAGCAGGATAAGGATAATTTTCACTTAAAAGAAGTGCTATTTAACTTGTTGTTAGAAAATATTTTCTTATTTTTAGGGAGTTACGTCCTAATTTTTAGTAAAAAAAAATTATCTAATGAACTTGAATAAAATAGAATTTTTGTTAAAACCAATGAAACATTTCCTGACTAACAGTACAATTTTAGATGATGTATGAACTAATTAAGAGGAAATTTTACTGTTTTCTAATAAAAATTTACTTTTCAGTAGTAAACTTTTTCTATAATTTAGAAATTTTGACCAAACTAAAAGTAAAATTTGTTTCTTAATTTCAAGGAAAAATTTATTAATTATTGGTAAAAAGTGTCTTTGGCGCCGTTTTCATTTCAATTTTTCTTCTAAATAAGTTAATTTTTCTAAATTCTAGTTCAATTTTTTGTTGAGTGTAGACTCGTGCGAAACTTATAATGAATAATAATGAATCGCTATACACCTAAAAGAGTGTAGAATATTTGTAACAATGTTTGCGCGCAATAAATCGTCAGTGGTGTTAACGCAACGTGAGTTTCGGTGGAAATATCCCAAAACCTGCCAAATCCCACAGCGCAAACAATTCGAAGTCTGGCGTCACGATTTAAAGAGAGCCGCACAACACGGGGCAGCCGAAGCCAGAAGCCCTCGAACCTTCAGTTTGACTGAAAATATCAAAGTAGTGCGTGAAAATGTGGTAAAAAATCCACTAAAAAAGGTGCATATTTTGACATTGGTCTTGAAAATATTCCCAAACAAAATTCAGGTGGTTCAACAGTTGTTACCAGACGACAAAGCGGATGATTTTCCATCATATTTTATCATGAGTGACGAGGCTAATTTTAATGTCAGCGTCAATAAGCAAAATTCTCGGTTCTAGGGAACAGAAAGACCACGAATAATTCATAAAGCGCCATTGCATCCTATTAAAGTCATGGTGTGGTGTGCATTTATGCCGGCAAAGGTAATTGAATCTTACACTCAGAATATTATGTAGTTAACTGTTTGTAGTTTAATAAAAAAGTTTTCCGTTCCATTTAAAAATAAAGGAAGATACATTTATTTTTCAAAGAAACATCTATATTAACTTTTTTATACATTTATTCGAAATAATTTACTATCATTTACCGATTTTTTTCAGTTTCATTTATTTTTTTCATTTGTTTGAAATTTAATAAAAATTTACCCACAAGACGGAAACTTGTGGTTTATTTGTGTCCGTAACAGTTATTACAAATTTAAATTTTGTTTGCTGTCTGTTTCAAAAAAAAATATTCAAAAAATTTCAATTTGTTTTTTTATTTAAATTGGTTGTATATATACAAAATTTTTCAATACAATTTACAAGAACTTCATAAACACACATACATATACAAATACATTCACACAAAAAGTGTTTATAGCTTCATATGCATACATACATTTTGTATTCTACGAGTATATTAAAAAAAAACAAAAAATACAAAAACGGAAATAATTTCAAATAAATGAAAAAAACATTTATTTTTTAAGGATTGGTAGGTAAAATTTTAACATTTATTTTAACTGATTATATCAGTTGTTTCTTACGGATGTGTCAGTTGATTTATCAACATTTAAAAATAAATAACAAATGGCATTTAATTTAAATGAAAATTAAGTTGACCGGTTTTTAAATGAAACATCATTTCTTTTAAATGATATTTTCAGTTATTTTAACTTACAAACTTTTTTAAGTGTATACACGGTTTTCAATCCCACTTTACTAATTTTGTACTGATTTTTAGTAAAAAAAAAATATTATTTACCAAATCTTTTTGCTATTTACAATTTACAAATCACATAATTTTTACAGAATATTTACAAATTTTTGCTGCTAATTTCAGAAAATATTTTACTACTTTTTAAAAACCGATTTGCTAAAATAAGTGAAGATAACGACACTTAGAATAGCACTAAAAAGTTTTTTAGTTCTAAAAATCAGCCCTAAAAACAATTAAAATTTGACCTTAAAACTAAAAAAAAAAATTTACTAAAATATTTTTTAAAACAAAAATTATCTAATTAAAACAAAATAATAAATTCGTTTTTACAAGTTTTAAGTCTTTGATTTTTTTTAATTTTGTCTAAAATATATTTTGAAAAAAAAAATAAATTAAATAAAAATATTTTGATGCTCGATAGAAAAAAATGTAATTTGAAAATTTGTACTAATATTAATAATATTTAGTAAATTTTTGCTGATTTTAGCAAACAGATTTTAAATTCCACTTTACAAAAAGTTTACTAAAATTTAGTAGCGGCAGCTAATTTTTCGACAAATTTCACGTGAGCAGACATAAGTTGCTAAGATTAGAAAAAAAATACAGCTGGTCTTAAATTAGCAAAATTTCCCGTAATAACAGCAAAATTTTCAGTTGCCATTACAGACTTTTTTTGGTGAGTGTAGGTTAACGATCTTGATTTTAAGAACATAACGGGGCCACTTGTAATACTACACGCGAGACAATACTTATGTACCCTCACGATTCGATGATTTGGCTTAGCCAGCCAGATTTTCCGATTTAACTGTCCCGATCTCTATCCTCTGGGTATATTTGAAGTTTTTGATGTACGCTAACAATCCCCGCACCCTGGACGAGTCAAAGAACATCAATCGAGCCAAAATTGAAAACATGACACCACAAATGGTGCACACAGTTATGCAAAATATAATCATAAGAGCCCAAAATTGAATCAACGGAGACGGTGGCCATTTGTTGCTCATAATTTTATAAGTTCGTATAAACGTAATTAGTTAAAAACCAAATGAGTTTTTACTTCAAACAAAAGTTATAGCGAAAGAAAATCACATGATTGTTTTTGCCCCACCCGTATTATTCATTTATGATACAAAGAAGACATGGTGCCACTTTTTAAATTTTTCTAAAAAGTAGGCGTGGTTAATTATTGTGAAATTTTTGAATTTTTATTTATATTATTTTCTATAATTTAATTGAATTAAAAAAATAAAGACAAAATAATTTTAAAGATTCGAAACTAGTTTTGAATTTTTAGTGTAAGATATGTTGTAACTTCAGGGAACACATATTTCAAATTTCAGATTTGGCAAGCTGTTAAAGAGAAAAATTTTCCCTTTTGAACGCCCTTTTTACAAAGTTTATGGCAAAAAATTCCAAAAAGTACCTTGTCAGTGAATTTATGGCCTCACTGTCCACTAAGGCGTATGAGGAATATTTTATATTAATTAATATAACTCATACGCACCGATATTCTAAATATCTTTACATTCGTTAAAGTCAAAAAAAATAAGAAAATAATATTCAAAAAATTCCTATCAACATTTGAAAATATAATTAAAATGAAAATACTTTATAAATGTGTATTTGTTCTCATTTTTCCATTCCTATGTTTAAGGAGTTTTAAAGTTCGCAAAAAGGGAGATATTTTCAAGAAATATCTCACATTTTTGTCATGATGATTATAGGAATTTTTTTAACAATACAACTTTAAATGCTGCTAGGAAACCAAAGATTACCTTCAAAGTTTTACTTATTTTTTTGCCATATTCATTACACATTGTTTAATGTCCATAACTAAATATTTTTTTTAAGGAGACTCTCTACAAGTACTTTGATTTCCAGTTGTTTTCTGTCTTTCTATGTCATTAATAAAATTGTGGATAAAAAACCTGTACTTTAAAAACCAATACAGACAAATTTAAAGACTTTATACAAATCCAGAAAACAAATATGCATTTGCCCTAAAGTCATATCTTTTAAATACGCGAAAATATATTCAATTGTGGTATTAATTTTATGGCAATGATAAACTTTTGTATAGCAGAGAAGAAAAAACTTTAAGAAACTAAACTTTTTCTTTTAAATTTCCTCTTGGATTTTATGTGTAATATATTTTCTCTATAGAGATGTTGAAATTTATTTCCTTATTATACATTTAATTCATAATAACAAGAATTTTCACAGATTTCTTTTTATCGCAGAAAATTTGTTGAAATTTTATATATTTATACAGAAATATAATAATAAACTTAAATTTTATTATATTAAATACTCTGTCTGACTGTCTGCACTGTGTAAACTAAGTAAAAGAACAAAGAGGGTATTGTTTTTTTTATTTTTTTGTTTGGTTATAATTTACTTGGGTTTTTATCACATTGACCAAAAAATAAAGTGTATTAAACTTTTATATATTTTAAGTTTTTTTTTTCATTTTTATTTTGTTGAAGTTAAGGATAATAGTATAATAAAACTTTATCTCGATTTGGGCTCTTAAGAGTCATATTTTAAATAATCGTATCTGCAAGTTTAACTTGACTTTTTATATACGTATAGAGATTGTGAGTGGAAAAACATACTGTCTAACACATTTTCTATAAACTGAATATATTATGATTATAAGGGTGAAACATATTTAAGAAATTAAAGAGTTTTTTTTTCAATATACAACTAATAGTTTGGATGAAAATTGGAAAATTCATTTCTTTAGATATATTTAATATTTTTGAAATTTATTTTATGTGTCCAACTAGGTAAAATTTGGATTTTGTATCAGTATATATGATAATACATGGGCTCGTATATATTCATATATGGTAATATCTGACCATATATGTCCCCATGTACAGTTAAACCTGTGACCATATATGACAATATAAATTCGGATAATTCAAATATGTTCATATACCAAACATATGTTGCCATATATGGTCATATATTTAACTATATACACAAATATATTAACATATACATCCACATATTATCAGAATATATATCATCATATATGGTTAAAGCTGACCATATATGTATATGTATAGTTAAAACATATAATTATATATGGTCTTGATATGATCTTATATATTCGGATCCAAAATGGCCTTTATATAATTCATATAGTTCCATACATAATTCATATATGAGCAAATACGGTCATATATCCCACATATATTGTCATATATGAGACCATATATAATCATAGATTTAACTATGTATAGGGTCCGCCAAATAACTTTTTTTTTTGAAAATGCTATAAAAAAAACTACTGAATATTTTCTCAAATTTCTTTTTTTATTTGAAAGTACAATCCTTCCGGTTAATAATGGAAAATAATTTCATTCGAATGGCTGCCTCGGCTGACCATGCAGTAGCCTACACACGATCGGTCCAATTTTTAAGCACATTATCGATTGTGTGCAGCTGTATTTCACCAATGGCTTCACGAATATTGTCCTTTAAAGCGTCAATTGTCTCTGGCTTGTAGCCACTCCACAAACAACAGTCCAACGGTGTCAAATCGCAGCTCCGAGGTGGCCAAACGACATCAGCTCTGCGGCTGATAAAGCGATCTTCAAAAACAGGGCGCAAAACATCGAGTGTAGCTTCGGCTGTGTGGCACGTAGCGCCGTCCTGTTGAAACCAAATGTTGCCAATATCCTCCTCTTCAATTTTTGTGAACAAAAATTCGTTCAACATGACCCGATATCGATCGCCATTAACTGTAACGGCCACTCCTTGCTCATTTTCGAAGAAAAATGGCCCAATTATGCCTCTGGACCAAAATCCGCACCAAACAGTGACTCGTTTTGGGTGCATCGGCCTTTCAATGTATGCGTGCGGGTTTTCTGTACCCCAAATGCGACAATTTTGCTTGTTTACATACCCGCCAAGATCAAAATGTGCTTCATCTGAAAAGATGACATTCTGCAATATTACCATGATTTTCAAAGTAATGTCGCAATATTCCCTAGCGTTGTTCAAGCGTATACACAACCATATTCGTTCAGCGGAAGGATAAAACTAATTTTCTGTCAAATCAGACATGAGCTAAGTGTTACCATTCACGAAATAAGTACTAGTTAAAAAAAAACGTTAGATGGCGGACCCTATATATACGGAAATATATGTACATACAGGTTGGTTGAAAAGTTCCTGCGCTCGAAATGAAAGAATACTGTTTTTGTTACGAAATATATTTTTTATTCAATATAATCTCCTAGAAGCTCAATACACTTGTTCCAATGATCTTCCAATAATTTTATCCCATCCTTATAATGGTTTTCCGGAAGCTCTGCAAAATAACCGTCTACGGCTGCTATGGCCTCTTCATTCGACGAAAAATGCTTTCCGCGAAGGAATTGTTTGAGATTTCTGAAGAGACAGTAGTCACTGGGAGCCAAATCTGGTGAATACGGTGGATGTTCAAGCAATTCGTACTTTAATTCTTTGAATTTAGCCATCGTCAAAACACTTTTGTGAGCAGGTGCATTGTCTTGATGAAAAATGATTTTTTTCTTCTTTAAACCAGGTCTTTTCCCACGAATTTTTTCATTCAGCTGATCCAAAAGGCTGCCATAATATTCAGAGTTGATTGTTTTACCTTTCTGAAGATAATCAATCAACAAAATTCCTTTGCATCCCAAAAAACTGATGCCATAACTTTCCTTGCTGATCGTTGTGACTTCACCTGCTTTGGAGCTGAACAACCAGCTTCAGTCCACTGTAAACGTTCTTCTTTCAATTTAGGATCATGGTGGTAGATCAAGTCTCATCCATAGTTATAAAACGACGCAAGAAGTCGGTTTTGTTCGGCTTAAAACGCTCCAAATTACGCTGAGAAATTTGTTTTCAATCCAGTTTTTGTTGAATTGTTAATGTGTGCGGCACTAACTTTCCAAACAGTTTTTTCATACGTAATTCTTCATGTAAAATATGCAGTACTCGTTTTTCTGAGATGCCTATGGCATTAGCAATTTCACGCTTAGTCAAACTTGGATCTTCACTAACCATATTATGTACCTGCTCAATGATTTCTGCTGTGGTTGCAGTTTTTGGTCGTCCTTCGCGTGGATCGTCTTCAAGGCTGGTACGACCACGTTTAAATTCATCAGCCCAAAATTCAACGGTGCGTTTTGAAGGTGAGGACTCCTTATACACTTCTAACAATTGTTCATAAATTTCCTTTGCGTTTAAACCCTTCAAAACAAAGAATCTAATGACTGCACGATATTCAATTTTTTCCATATTAAAAAAAAATCAATGACACGTCAACTTCAAATGGCTTGTAAACAAAGAAAGAATTGACAGGATGACTTGCAACTTTGCATGTGTTCTCAGGACAATTATTCCAACTTGAGAAAGAAAAAGTTTGGAGCTAGCAGTGCCATCTTGGTGAGCGCAGGAACTTTTCAACCAACCTGTAGACACCCACATATTATCAGAAATCATAATATATCATAAAATATGGTTATAACCGATCAGATATGTCCATGTATAGTAAAAAACATATAACCATATATGGCCTCATATATGATATTATATATTCGGCTCCGAAATTATATGTTAAATTCATATATTTCCATATATGAGCAAATATGGTCATATAACAAAAATATGTGGTCAAATATGATACCATATATGATCATATATTGCACTATATACGCACATATACACCTAAATATGAGTTTATATATTCATATACGATCCCATTTTAATCTATGCAATGTATTTAATAAGAAATATATTTTGCAATCTAACTTATTAACATTTCCATTTTTATCTTAGGAACCACCCTAATGTTGCTAGTAAAGGACCAGTACACATAGTATTTTGCAAAGTTATGTATTCAAAGAGTTTAGTCGGGATTATAATGTTTGACATTAATGCTTGTTTTTTATACATCGGGTACAATTTCCTAAAAACAATGTTGTTGTAAATAAAGTAACGGAATACATAGCACAAATTAAGCATAAAAAATTATTATTTGAAAAAAAAAAGTTGTATAAAATTCAATTGTTTATCTTTAGAATTGTTGTGGGTGAAATAAAAAAAAATATATATTTTCTTTAAATGAAATTGAAAAGGCAAATTGTTTAAATGTTGTATAATGTTTCATTTAAAACTCTAAACAAAACTTTAAAGTTGAAATTGTTAGACCAAATTGAAATTAAAATTGCAGAAAGCTTAAGAAATTGAGATACCCAGCAAAACTTTGGTAATGGGTGCGATATTCTCATGCATTACCTTGTAAAGATAGCTCGTTATCTATTTCATTATTTGCAAGCATAAAGTTATAAGTTACTGATTATTGATTACATAATATATGATTTATAAATGTAAAGTAATAATTGAAATATTTTTGAAAATCTATTTTTAGATACATTACTTTGTGTTTTTTTGTAAGCAAAAGGGTAATGTATGTTTGTTTTGATAACACTAGCTAAAAAACGAAGCGCAACAGTTCATTTAAGTTTAAAGAAATCAAATAGTATATGCTTCGATCGCTCAGTGGGTAGAGTTCTTGGCTGGCAAACAGATTTCCCTGGTTCGATTCCCATCTTGACCGCATTATTTTTAGTTACAAAAATTTTAAATAAAATATTTGTAATAATTTTTTTTAATAAACATTGCTCTTTTTTAAATATATATTTTGAGACACATTACTTTTTCCATTCTCGTAACCATATAAGCAACTCCTTACATTATCACCTCTAAAGTAATGGGTATATACATTACTTTGAGGCTCATCGCCTATGAAATTCATCAATGAAGTAAGGTGTAAAGTAATCAATCGGCCCCTATCGTTACACATTACTTTACCCATTATTTGGTAATGTGTGGTTTTGCTGGGTAATATCTAAACTCATATACTAACGAAAAAATCCAAGACAATCCTTGTATAAATTTCAGAGTAATGAAGATTTGTTCCTAACAAAATGTATAAAGTCAGCATTAAATTACACTATAAAACAAAATGAGGGTTATGGCGCTGTGTGGGTACAGTCAACATTTTAACCCTACATCTGTCCATTTTTTAAGAAATATCAAAATCAGTCTCCTAAAACGTTAATTTTAATCATCAAAATATTTTGTCAACATGTTTGACATGAAATTTTACAAGGGATGGACAACCCTGAAAAAATCTTGGTGTAAAAGATCTTTCAACACAAATTTTTATTTAACGTCTAAAGCAAAACTTTAGTAAATTTTTTTTTTTTTTTAAATATCTTAACCCTTCCTCTCCCCTTCTTAGGTTATTTTTAAATAAGTGGTATTTTTAGGGCATTTTTTAAAAAAGAGCCAAGATTAAATATAAAAATAAAAACTAAAAATATTCAGCGACAAAAATTCTCGTAAAAATATTTTTATCGCCAAAACAAAAAAATTTTATCTGACAAAGACAAAAGTAAAATTTTACCAGGATTTTTTTTTTTTCAAGGAATATTTTAACCCTTTAGCTCTCACTTTTATAGCCACTGTGAGACCTTTTTAAAATGACAAAAATAGGGGAAAAAGGCTTAAAATATGCAATGAGAAAATTCCTCGTAAAAATTAATTTGAAGAGTTTTAATTAATAATTTTTATTAAAAATACTTTAGCATTATTTTGTTAAAGAACTACAAATGATAAATTGTAATTCATATCTTTCAAAATTTTACATCTACCGAATACAATTTTCGTCTTTGAGAGCGCCACTCTACTATCTTAATTGTGTTGCACGGTGTTATCAAAGCAAAAAAAAATAAAAAAGAATATGTCTAAACAAAGCAAGTCGTTAGAAACGTACTTGGTTGAAAACTTGTTATATCTATTAATATCTTTTGCCTCATTTTTTTTAATTAATATAATTAAAGAATTTCTTTTTTAAATCTCCCATTGTTTTTCTTAATACCACAACAGCATTAGGGTGTATGGAATTTTTAATGCTGCTGAAAAAACAGTGTAGTCATTTCTTTTAATTGCTTAATTCTATGACACGCTCGAATAAGGGCGTAAAATCCAACTTATAGAAAACGCGTTTTTTCTTAATTTGCTAATACGATATTTTAATACAAAAATAAACAAGAAATAAAAATTTTCCCAACATATTTCTCTTCTCCAATACAAATTAAGGATTTAGGATTTAATTTAATGGATTTAATGTTTTTATAAAATGTAGACATTTAATTAAATATCTACTATTACTGATTAATTCATGTTAAAATTAATTTAATTTATATTTTTTTAAACACAATTCCAGAAAACTTAATTTTTAGGCTAACAATTACACAGGTCAACAAGATTAAGGAAATAAAGTAGACTTTTGTTTGAGATTTTTGTCAATTTTAAAGCAAAAAATTGCTGCAAAAATACAACAACATCAAATACTTTGTTACTTTGTCTTCTTTTATATAATTGTTGAAAGAAAAAGAAGATGCTCTTCTAGTTATGATTTGATTTTAAACATGCGTTCTTTTTTGTTTTTGCTGGTATTTAAAGTCTCAAAAATTGTTTAAAACTACATTAAACATTATAAGACCTCATTAGAATTTCTTAGACATTAATTTGTCAAGTCATATTTTTCAACACTTTTAATAATAATAAATATACAAGTTAACATACAACAATATATAACACACACAGAGGAAATGCACAGAGAAAACAGATTTATTATAACAACCGAGTATTTTGCCAACCGAATGAATGGTTTGTTTGAAGTCACCAATATATTTGATTGCTGAAACAGAAATTAGGTTAATAGAAAAAAATTTTGGTTGAAACAATATTTTTTAAATCGCCAGGAATACATTTGATTGCGATAACAAAATAATTCAGTTGATAAGCAAATTTTTCCTTTATGAAAACTAATTGATAGATGAGCAATTGATAGTGACAACACAAGTTCGGTTGACTTAAAAATCATTCGGTTGTGACAACCGGTAAACTTGGTTGCTAGGAGATAGAAATTTGTAAATTTGTAAGTAGACATTCCCTAAAATGTCATTTTTGGAAATTCCATTGGGGTAGGGTCAAAAGGGGAAAATGTTTTACCTGTTCAAACCTACTTGGCTAGAAATATAAATTTTAAATATGTTTCCTCCGAACGGCCTGCTAGAAACCTGAAATTTCAAATACGTGTTCCCAGGGCTAATTAACTTACTTTTCAGAAGTTTGGCTAGCGGCATAATAAAATAGGCGACCAATACAAGGAAAGTGCCCCCTTAATGGCCTATAAAAACCACTTCGCCTAGACACCTAAAATTAAATAAGTCCTGGAGCAACGACTTATTTACTGAAAACACATTTTTAAAATTTTTATCAATAAGGTGTTAAAAATGGAAGATCAAAAAGAAAAATTTTCCCCTTAACGACCTGCTTAAACCGCTTTTGTTAAAATCTGAAATTTATAATATGTATTCCCTGGAGTATAGTCTGATTCACTGATAAGGTACTTTTTGGAATTATCGCCAGGAAAGTGGTTAAAATTGGGGTTCAAAACGGAAACTTTAATATTCTGCCCAAAGTTTGGCTAGACATTTGAAATTTTATTGAAGGAATACTTTTTAAAATTTTTAATGAGAATGTGGTTAAAATTGGGTTTTAGAGGAAAAAAATTGCCCCCTAACCTTGAAATTTAACATGTAGGCTTCACCTCCGGCGAACCATTTTTAGCAAAATTACGAAATTTAAAATATTTGTTTCTTGAGGTGTAGGCTTTCGCCCTCTCTTGTTTTCTCTCTCTCGCCCCCTATCGCTCTCGTTTTTTCTCTCGCTCTCTCCCTCGCCCTCTCTCGCTTTCTCTCTCGTGCTCTCGCTTTCTCTCGCCCTCTCTAGCTTTCTCTCTCTATCTCGCTCTCTTTCGCGCTCTCTCTCGCGCTATCTCTCGCCCTCTCTCACTTTATTTCTCGCTCTCTCTCGTTCTCTCTCGCTATCACTCTCTTGCCTTCTTGCTTTATCTTTCTCGCTCTCTCTCGCTTTCTCTCTGACTTCCTCTTTTGCTCTCTCTCACTCTCTCTGTCGCTCTCTCTCGCTTTCTCTCGCCCTGTCTCTCGCTTTATCTCGCCCTCTCTCTCGCTTTATCTCGCCGTCTCTCTCGCTTTATCTCGCCGTCTCTCTCTCTCTCTCTCCCTCTCTCGCTCTTTCTTGCCATCTCAATCGCCCTCTCGCTCTTTCTCGCCCTCTGTCGCTTTCTCTCTCACTTTCCCTTTATCGCCCTCTCTCGCTTGTTCTTCCTCGCCCTCGTGCTTTCTGTCTCTCGTTCTCTCTCGCGCTCTCTCGCCCTATCTCGCTTTCTCTCTCGCTTATCGTAATGTTAAAGAAAAAAATTTTTGTCAGTTTATATCAGTAGAAAAATTGATTTAAAAAAGAGAAAAGGAGTCCCCTAAATCATTCGGGTCAAACTGCTGGAACTAGGCACTTGAAAATCGACACGAAGACTCCCTCCGGCATAGACATCCACTAAGAAAAATTTTTCGCAATTTTTAACGGGAAATCCAAACCGTTTAAGATAGAAACCTAAAAATTAAAATATATGTTCCCTAAGATCTAATTTTTGGAATTCTCAATAAGACCGTGTCAAAAGAGATTCAAAAGAGAAAAAATTTTACCATAAAACATCAATATGAAAATGCTGGAACTAAAAACTTGAAATTTCGCACGTAGATTCCTCCTCCGTTGTTAACATACTAGAAGGGATTTTGGGAAATCTTTACGGGAAACAAAAATGGGAAACATAAAAACTTTTGATATATAAAATATGTGTTCACTGGGTTTTGGGCTTATTCACTGAAAAGACGCATTTTGTAATTTCGAATTAAAACGTGGTAACAATAGGGTTCAAAGGGGGAAAAAAGGCTCCCAGCGCTCTAGCTACGAATTTAATTTATTGGGAAGAGAAAAATCTTTCTCTTAACTTTCTGGCCAAACTAATGGACTGAAATATTTTAATTTGAAGTATGTGTTTCCTACAAACTCTTTACTTTAGATTTTCTTAAGCAGATTAAGTAGTTTGTGTACAAAAAAAAACTATATATAATAAAATATAGTTGGCGCCTTTTGAATGCCTTATACGAGAATGCTTGTTGTATGGTTAATTGAATGCCACACAGCACAAAGAAAACTATTTAGGCTTAAAAACAACGACCAACAACACAACAAATAATAGCATCCACAAAATTTATTAAAGCCAAAATATCTACTTTAAAAAATATTTGAAAATCGTTAAAGCGGTTTTTTTTTTCATACTCTGCCTATTTTTTTTTTTTTTTTTTGTTAACAAATTTATGGTGATAGTATCTTAAAGTATGTCGGCTCCATTACAGTAATTAAATGTTAAGTACACAAGAAACATGAAATATATTAAAAAAAAAGACAACAAGATATTGTTATAGAAAACCATGTGAAATAATGAAAAGGATTTGGAAAATATTAAGCGCTATAAACTTTTGTATTTTAAAAATTGTGTCATCAGTTTGTGTTTATACTACATGAGAGAAAAACTAAAAAAAAAAACACACACACACACAGACACTTTGAAAAATAAGAAAAGTACAATGAACTCATATACATAAATTACAAAAATAAGAAAAAAAAAGGCAACAACAAAAAGTAATGGTTAATTAAGTAGACTACAACAAAGTATATTTAAAATTAATTTATTATGGGAATTATATTATATAAACTTCAAAGATTAAAAAGAGCTGCCTTTTTTATAATAAATTCTTTAAATTTACAGGGATATATAAAGCTTAATTGAATTTTATGAGTAGGAGACAAATTTAATATAAGATGAAAATAGCTCTCAAGGATTTAAAATAAAAATATTTTTTGACATATTACACTAGTTTACAGCCGTTTTGCTCACTGAATGTAAGTATGCAGTTTTTGAACACGAAAATATTTTATGACTGCAGTTTCAATTACGGTCAAAAATTAAATACATACTCTAGAGATAAGAACATAAAAATCAAGTAAAAAGGGCTTAGATTCGGCTGTGTCGAATCTTTGAATACCCTCCAACAATAATCTAAATCTCAAATGTTTTTGATACAAATAATTTAAAAAACTTTTTAAGTAAAATTTTGTAAGCGAAAAAAAATTTTTGAGGTGAAAAACTTTTTTAGATGTGTAAACAAATTTTGTGGTGGAAAAAAATTTTTAAGGTGAAAAAAATTTTTTAAGGTGAAAAAAAATTTTCTAGGTGAAAAAATTTTTTGTTGTGAATAAAATTTTAACAATGAAACAAATGTTTTGATGTAAATATAAAATACTATTTAATTCTAAGCAACTGGTGAAAAACAAGTAAAAACACTTAACTCCTCAGTCGCTTCTATGAAATTGTACTAAAATACACCATTTTGTATGGAAAATTTAGGGGTACCTACACATTTTCACTCATAAATTTTTAACCGAAGGACCGATTTTGCTCATTTTCAACAACAAACTTCCCCGGATGATGTCTATTAATGTAGCTAAAAATTACCACCCCCGCTTGTGTCTTCGCCTAGTGATCACCATTTCAACAGACAGACGGACATCGCTAAATCGACTTAAAATTGCATAAGGATCACGAGGGAGGGTATAATTAAGAGAAAGTAATATATAAATGTGAACAAAAGGTTTTGGGGTGATTTTTTTCGATATAAAAACAAGTTTTGTGGTGGGAAAAATGTTTGAGGTGAAAAAAAAAAAAAAATTTTGAAAAAAAAACATTTTTGTGGTGAAAAAATTTTTTGAGGAAAAAAAAGTGTGATTGAAAAATAGGACAATTTAGTTTATTTACCATCACATTTTTACTTATAAATTTTAAATCCCCGCCACTTACAATTAGCTTTTTGGAATCTTTCAACATCACTTAAATTAAAAAATTGACAAATTCTAAGAATTATCAAAAGATTTATGACGTACACAATACAGCTTTAATGGGTTAAATTTTGCAAAATTCACGCTAAGCAAATAATATAAAAGCAAAAGTGCTATAAATTATTTTAAATATGAGGAGTGTGCTGAAGAAATATGACAATTTATTTGATTAACCAAAAGCCGCTACACTCACCAAAAAAAGTCTGTAATAGCAACTGAAAATTTTGCTAAGCGGTATCTTTTGCTAATCTTTGCAAAACATGTCTGCTGAAGTGTAGTACCATGAAATTAGTAAAAAAAATTAGTAGCCACTACTAAATTTTAGTAAACTTTTTGTAAAGCGGAATTTAAAATCTGTTTGTACAAAATTTTATATTTTATTTATTTTTATCGAGCATCAACATTTTTTTATTTTATTTATTTTTTTTTCAAAAAAATTTTAAGACAAAATTAAAGAAATCAATCGCTTAAAAATCTTAAAAATTGTTAAAACAAACGAATTAATCATTTTATTTTAATATGGTAATTTCTGTTTTAAAAAATATTTTAGTATTTTTTTTTTACATTTAAGGTCAAATTTTAATTGTTTTTAGGGCTGATATTTAGAACTAAAAAAACTTTTTAGTGCTGTTTTTAGTGAAAGTCTTATTTTCAGACATGAGTCGGTATATTCACTTCCAATCCCTTTTTTAATCTATGTAACATTTTAAGGCAATTTAAGTTTGTAGGTGTAACTTTTAATTAGAAATAACATTTGCTTCAATATCCACTTTTTTAAAATTCGTATTTTTTTTTTTTTTTTGATATTTTAAGCAAATTGGTTTTCAAAAATTTGTAAAATGATTTCTGAAATTAGCAACACAAATTTTTAAATATTCTGTAAAATGTAAATAGCAAAACGATTTGATAAATAATAATTTTTTTACTAAAAATCATTGCAAAAATAGTAAAGTGGGATTGAAAACCGCTTACACATTTTTCTACTAACTTTTTTTTCTGAGTGTACATATGAAGTTGAACTAAAAAAACAACAATTTATATGGAAAATTCGACTTTGTTGTAGAGAAAATATTCGTCTGCCTCAAATTGTCCATACAAAATTAAAATATTTGTTTTAAAATTAGTTGGGACATCAGTGCGTATACTTAATATGATAAATACGATATCAATTATACGTATCGATATCCTGCACCTCGTTTCTGTATTTCTTGCATCGATAAAGTTTTCGCAAAAAACATGTAAAACGCAACCCTGCTCTGTTTTCTATAGGGTGAGTCACAAGCAATAAAATATAGATACAATAATCTAAAAAAGATAATAATTAGCTGTATTCTTGTTATTTCTCTATCTAATAAGAAATTTTACAAAACTAAATGTGCCTCGGCTTTTAAAGTTAGAAGCTCGAAAAATTTCCAGTAAAAATACCATCAACTTTATTATATATTAAGTCACCTTGTATAAAATAGGGTGACTTTAAATTTCTTGATGCGAAAACATCTCGCATCAGATACAGAAACGGGATGCTGACTGATTATAGAACAGATTTTTAATGAAAATTTGCGATGTACAAAACGAAGCCTTAAACTTTCTGAATCAATAGAAAACGTATGATATTTTTATAAATTAAAAATAAATGCATAAATGTTTATAAAATTGTATATAAATTGAGTTATCTATAACCCTAAAAATTCAGAACATGTTCGGAATTTAAAAAAAAAACTATTTTGTCCATATTTCCCTTATTTAGTATTTTTAGCATTTTCCAAATTCAATTAAATTATTATAAATAATACAGCCAAAGTGAGCGTTAAATTTGTCAATATTTAACCACGCCTTAGTTGCCCACTTTTAAGGAAATAATAAAAATAATAAATGCTGTAAGTTTGACATTGTAACGATATACTATTTTCCGGTAGCGGGGCAATTGGTTGGAAAAGTCTCATATATATATTTTTATTATCCCTGTATTAAAGGCTTAAATGTAAATGTTATTTTTAGCATCTCTTATTTTTTGTTTTTTCTTTTGGTGACAAAATATTTCTTAAAACTAATATATTCAATTTAATTCACCAAAATTCTTGATGCATATCCAATTTGGGTTTGTTTTTTGTTTTTGGTTTTTTTTACACATGCTACTAACTGTTATCCTTTTTTATGTCCTATTACATGGTTTGGTCTCTATAATAAAATTACATTAGTGGAATTAGCAGACCATAAAAATGTCCTTTATTTGTCTAACAAGTAAATTAATTTAGGGCAAACTGTCAGATTTTAATTAAAATTGGATATGTGATAAAGGGAAACAAAATTAAGAAATATGTGCACGTTTTCAAAGATTTAAATAGTGCCTTCAAAAATGGCTCCTTTCTTCGTTTTAGCTGTTTTTTCCTTTTTTTTTTTTAAATTAAAAATAATGTTCAACATCTAATGGTACATTAAAAATATTTAAACAATTTACAATTAAAATATAAGAAATGAGTTTAAATTGTTTGTGTATGTGTTTTTATTAGTTTTAGCCTGTCTGCCATATATCCAAATTTTAACTATATCTAAGTGTATGCCTTAAAGTTATTTCCTTGTAAGTGGAAAAATATACATTCTTTAAGATATTTATAATGCTTGTCTAAATTTTCATGGAATTTAATAAGCACATATCTTGATATTAACAAGAATTTGGGAAAATAATTAGCAGCATAAATATTTTAGTTATTTGATGGTTTATTAGGCAACTAAAAAATATATGAATTATGTACCAAATGTTCCCACTAATTATTAGATGTAAGAAATTTATGAAAGTAAGTTATATTCCTTATAGTAATATAACAAAAATGTTGGAATTCATCAGAGTTTGAAAGAAGGCATTCTTTTTGAAATGGATTAGTTGAAAATTAAATTGTTTAATCCAAAAAATGTATTAATATCAAAAACCCAGTAAGTGAAGTCAAAAAATAAGCGAATAAATTCCTTTACTAAATCATTAAACATTAAAATTAAAAAATCAGTTAACTAACGAATTCTCTTACATTCAACTATGGGTTAATACTCTGAAAAAAACACCCTGTTGAAAATATAATTTTGCTGGTATACTATTAAATAGAAATGAAATTTTTTTGGCATTAGCATTATAAAACTTATACTAATGAAATTCAAATGCCAATAAAAAAATCCCAAGTATGTTGTAGAGTCAGAATAAACTATATTTATGGAAATTATAGTTTGCAAAATATAAAAGAAGACCTGCTGTCAAGCTCTGACACAATCGGTTTGTTGGATTACAGTTCTAGTAAAAAAAAATAGTAAAAAATAGTAAAAAAAATAGTAAAAAATAGCAAACGAGGAAAGTACAAAGGAACTGCGCCAAATTGCCAAACACAAACTGCTTTTATAGTAGAATGTACTTAAATGATACCAGCACCCCGTTATTGTATCTGATGTTAAAAGTTTTCATGGTCACCCTGCTTTAAACAGGGTGACTTAATATAAGATAAAGTTGTTTGCATTTTTATTGGAAATTTTTAAGAGCTTTTAACTTTTAAAGCTGTGGACACATATAATTTTGTGACATTTCTTATTAGATAGAGAAATAACATGAATAAAGCGCATTATTATCCTCTTTAGATTTATGTATATTTAATTGCCTAAGACTCACCCTATAAAAAGCAGAACAAGTTTGCATTTTACATATATTTTGCGAAAACTTTATCGATAAGGAAAATACAGAAACAAGACCCAGGGGACTGATTCTAAATTTGTGAAGCTTTGAAGTGATAAAAATTTTGACTACTTCGCAAAGAATCCAATTCTTGATTTAACTTTTCCGAAAACTACATATCTGTCAAAATTTTATCCTATAAGCTTTTTTTATTCTTCCAAATGAAAGTTTATGAAAAAAAATGTAATTGTTGCACTATTTTAGAGACATTGCTAGCGACTGTTTTTAAAATTTATTATTTTTAAAAAATTTTTATTTTTTCTAATGTAGTTTTTTAATTACGAAGTTTGTAATTTTTAAAAGAATTATAGAATTTATAAAAAAAACAATAATTACATTTTAATTATAAAAACAAAAAACGCTCAAATCGCATTCGCAAAATCCATATTTGCAACACTACAAATAATAAAATAAAACATAAAAACCAAAACATAAAAAAAACTTGCCTACTGTTTCTCTTCCAGAATGCCTGAATATAAATTTTATATAAATGCATATAAAGAGATTTCTTTATATTAAATCTTTATTTATTATTTTTTTATTGAGCTTACGATCTTTTATTTATAAAAAATAATTATAAATATTGGGATAAATAAATATTTATAATTATTTTTTTATCAGTAAAAGATCTTAAGCTCAATAAAAAAAATAACAAAAAATGAAGATTGAAGAAAACTAAAAGAATTTTTGCATGTTTATTTTTTAATGAAAAAAAAATATTTTTTGAAGTTTATTAATAAAGTTTTGCTTTAAAATTCATGGAACGAGTGGAATGAAATAAAAGTGACAGATAGTCATCATAGCAACATTTTTTTCATAACGAGAATGGGAATCCCTCAAAATGAAAACATAAAGTGAAAAATAAATGTGAAGTGAAAATTATAAATTATTTATCACTTCCCAAATCAACTTTTTTCGGAATTGAGTGGCAGAAGTTGTAAATAGAATCAACTGTATTAAAGAAATTAGCAAATTTATCGTTAATAACGAATAGTAGAGAAAAATAGTAAAAAAAATAGTAACAAATAGTAAAAATAGTAAAAAATAGTTAAAATAGTAAAAATTAGCATAGACATACTGTCGACAAATAAAATTTTAATTTTTTAATTTATTTGTTATTTTTTATGGAAAGCTGAGCCGTTCAGACTTATGACCTATTTAGGATATGAGTTTAATTTCAGTAAATATTTGCTGATATAATTTTATCACTTACCTTAAGTAAAATTCTAGTAGTTGTTAAAAATCGTGCTGAAATGAAAGAAAATTTTTATTTTAATTATTAGCAATGTTTTTTCGTGAAAATTTAATTAAGAAAAACAAAGAATACATCTACAAAAAAAAAGTGTGAAGTGGTAAGTAGAACACAGTCTGATAGTCTCAGGATCTTGAGTTCAAATCACAGTAAAAATCAGATAATTATATTTATAATTCTTTAAAAGTCATTTGATTATTAATTAAAATTAAAATTAATTTATTCTGCTATTTTTCGGATAAATTTAAATCTTACTAAATTTCCACATACCCCCTGATAGTCTCAAGATTCTGAGTTTAAATTTATAATTCTTTTAAATTTATTTGTTTATTTATTAAAAAATAAAATTCATTTTCGTATAAATTTAAATCTTACTAAATACCCAAATAGCACCTGATAGTCTCAGGATCCTGAGTTCAAATCACAGACAATTCAGATAGTTTTTTTTATTATTTCTTTATTTATAAAATTAAAATTAAGTTGATCTGCTAGTGAATTTAATTGATTGGTTAAATTTTAACGGCACATTGTGTTATCGGGCCTTAATTAAATTTAAAACTGTTTCATATATTTTTCCAAAAAAGAAACATTTGAATTGCCATACAGATTAGCGACAAATTCAACAAATGTTATTCCGGTTTATAAAAGGGAAACAAGCGTATTTGAAGAGTACAGGAAGTTGAAAAAAAATTAAAACATTTTACCGGAAGAGTTTATAACATGAAAATGAATTAAAAGGAAAATTCTTTTGTTTATGCTAAAAAAAAAGACTATTAATACTTTATTAAATTTAGCTTTATTTTTGGCTGAAAAAGAAAAACCTCCAAATATAATAAACTGGTATACATATAAAAAAAGAGGATAAATTACTAAAATTTACAACTTGTTTAAATTAACCGTATAAAAGTTTGTGTATTTTGTATATATGTATGGAGTTACATCCGTTATGTTACATACATTTTTAGTTCCTTTTCAAAATATTTTGTATTTTTTCATTTATTTATTTATTGTTTTGGAAAAGTACTTTCTTTACAATTTAAAACAAAAATGTCATGTTGAACTGATTGAAGAGTGTTTTTATGCTTATTGTTTTATGTGTATTCTTTTCAATTCCACTCTATTAACTAATGGTTTGGTATGGTGTGTATCTTTAACAATATTATTGGTCATACATTGACATTATTTATTTAAACATATTATTTTAAATTTCTTATATAAGCTTGTCAAAAGACTTGCCTATCACATAAATTTAATTACAAGAAGTTACTCTAAATTGCAAAAAAAAAATAATACATTAAATTATTGTCAATGCATGACCATTGATGTGTCAATTTATTTTATATTTTTCTGTCAAGTATTTTGTTACAAAATAGCAATGAAAAAATGTATAGTACTTAATAGTAAAATAACCAATAAGCACAACATTTTTATCAAGATCTTATTTATTTTAGCAACTAAATTCCATATAAAATTTCAGTACATACAAAAAAAAAATCATTAATATTTCAGTTTACAAAAAAAAATACATAGAAAAATAATTTGTTTTGCTTTCCTTATTCTGGAGTATATAAAATGAAAATAATATTAAATTCCAGCAGTTGTCGTATAGACTTTTTTAAAGAATAATTGAAAGATAAAAAAATTGAAAATGAATTCAAAATGTTGTTCTTGGAGCTTCCTGATTTATATTTTTATTTAAAATGTGTTTCAAGATCTTTTTTTTATAAAAAACAATATAATTATTTTGTTGGTTTTTGTATTTTATTTCTGGTCCAAAATGCTCTCGGATTTTTGAAAATGTTTAGTTTTCATCTTCTTGATTTATATGGTAAAATTTTTTTTTAAACGAAACAAATAAATTTTTTTCGAATGACTTTTTTTTATAAAATTATAGTTTATTGATTATTGATATTTTTTTAAAAAAGCAGAAAATTTTAAAAAGGCCATAAACGAAACAAATAAATTTTATTTCGAATGACATTTTTTTTATAAAATTATAGTTTATTGATTATACACAAACTCTTTTTGATAAAAAGCCGAATTTCAATATTTTTTTAAAAGCAGAAAATTTTAATTATTTAAATAAAACATTGTTAGCTCATCGATAGGTTCTTTTGCACTAGTCCTATGGCAGGTTCCCTTGCGTCAGTCTTGTGACACTTCACAAAGATTGACCCTCAATTAACCCCTCCCAGGATAAGTCGATGTAAAAGTAAACGGATCCGAGGGCTGGTCTATGTCACAAAGAGCCGGTCACGTGACATATCCTGTGCTGCTCCCCTTTCTGCAGATTATATCAGTACCCTGCGAGAAAAAGGGATCAGTTGAGAATTAGGACCTGTCCCGTGATAGGGGAAAAAGAGGTTCGGTCCCGAAAATACATATGACGAGATAGATGAAAAGAGGTCCGGTTCCTAAAGTACCTACCACGTGAACGGTTCAAGTCTATATCCCGTGATGGGTCTGAAAGTACCAGTCCTGTGGTGAGTGAAAATAGGGTCAGTTTCTAAAGTACCTATCACGTGAACTTATCACGTCTGAATATACTAGTTCCGTGTTTGGTGAAAACAGTACCGGTTCTCAAAAAAGTTTGAAAGTACGAGTCATGTGATATGTCATTTAGGGTAAGTTGTGTGACATGTTCTTTTAGACCAGTCCTGTGACAATCGACCCCCTCCTACGACAAGCCCATGTTAAAGTAACCGGTCCTTTTCATATAAAAAAAACGATCCAGTGACCAGTTCCAATCACAATGAACCTGTCACGTAACGTGTCCTGGGATAGGTCCTTCCCCGCAGGGTAGTCTTATACATTAATTTTTCTGCTATGTAATTTCAATAGTTTAAAGTATATTCAATTCATAGTGCTAATCACTTTTGTATTGGCAGAGGGGGATTATTTGGCCCTTTGTACACTCAAAAAAAAAGTTAGTATAAAAATTTGTAAACGGTTTTCAATCCCACTTTACTATTTTTGTACTGATTTTTTGTAAAAAAAAAATATTATTTAGCAAATCTTTTTGCTATTTACATTTTCTAAATTACAGAATTTTTACAAAATATTTACAAATTTTTGTTGCTAATTTCAGAAATCATTTTATAAATTTTTGAAAGCCAATTTGGTTCTAAAAATCTGCCCTAAAAACAATTAAAATTTGACCTTAAAAGTAAAAAGATTGATGTTTTTACAATTTTAAAGCCTTTGATTTTTTTTTAATTTTGTCTAAAATAATTTTTGAAAAAGAAAATAAATAAAATAAAAAAATTTTGATTCTCGATAAAAAAAAAGATCAATTTAAAATTTTGCACTAATTTTTTGTTGCTGATCTTAGCAAACAGATTTTAAATTCCACTTTACAAAAAGTTTACTAAAATTTAGTAGCGGAAGCCAATTTTTCTACAAAATTCATTGTACTACACGTCAGTAGACATGTGTTGCTAAGATTAGCAAAAAATACCGCTGGGCTCAAATTAGCAAAATTTCTCGTAATAACAGCAAAATTTTCAGTTGCCATTACAGACTTTTTTTGGTGAGTGTAATATTTTGACAAATTAAATACATTTATTGTTCTACTAGCACTCATCTTGAGTTTAGTATTTTCCATTTATTACAATATTTTCCCTCAATTATTGCACAATTTTGCCATGTGCTTCTAGCATTTTTTGTAACTTCTTTTCCAAACCTTTTTTTTTAATTTTTTTTCATTTTGTTTTTGTATATTCATAACTTTACTGATAGTATCTATTATTTGCATGCACAGCTAACTTAATCAAGAAAAACAATATGCAACTTTGCCTTTATAAGTTGTGAAATCTAATGCACCTAAGATAAGACAAAGGAGAGACAGCAAAAGCTACATATTATAATTTATTGTTACTTCAAAGTTTATGTAATTTTTTAAGATATAAATATGAAAACTTTTAAAATCATCCAAAAGTGTGGCTGATTTTCAAAACTGTTCTTTATCGATACGCGGCAAAAACTTTCATTACCAAGTAAGTAGTTTTAAAATTAAACAAAAATAGTTAATTACTACTTATTCAAAGTAAGTATTAGTTGTTTTTGTTAAAGGAAGTTGTTTTTAGATCAAGTCTAGCTCACGCGAGTCTACTTATTTGATCGAAAAATTAATGTTATATTGGTAACTACTTATTTTTGAATTACAAATAAGCATTATTTTTTGCAGACTTGTTACTACTTATTTTATAACTGCTTATCATCATACGAATAAGTACTTACTTGGTAACTACTTATTAGATATATTTTTGTAATCCAGCAGGTATACAAATTTTAAATGTTTTTCATGCAGCAAATACGTACATAAATTTGGAATAAAAATAATGAGTTTTACTCACGAAAAGCCTTCATTTCCACTGCTTATTATTTTGATCTTAGTAATGAGCATCCACTACTAAGATGTGGCTAAGTAAGTTACAATAACAAAATTATACATTCCCCCCACGTGCACAATCATTATAAAATGTAAGCAGCATATACAATTTATAAACTTTTTGCATATTTTGCAAAACATCCTAGAAAAATAACAATATTATAGTTTTACATAGAAACCTAAATAGTTTTTAATTAATTTTATAATATGATATGAAAGAAAATGAACCCACGAAGGAAAACAGATGCTTTGTTTTATAGAAAAACAAATTTAATATTATAAGAAATTTTATTAATAAAAACAAAAAAAAAATCATTGTGTTGTTTTTACCTTAAGATGAAAAATCTTAACGAGGAATTTTTTCTATGTATTAAAATAAAAACTAAAGATGGGTACGTGTGTGAATTTTGACTAACACTTACGCTTAAGAGATTAAAATTCGAATTACCCGCAATCACTGAAGAGTATTTTTCTACTCTTTACTGAACTCTCTCATGCAAAAAATTTACACCCAGTCACATATATTTTATAAGCTTTACAACGATATATAACATGATATAAAGATATTGAATATTTATAAATACATGAACAGCTATGTAGTCTAATCATCAAATGGAAGAATACATTTTTGTTTTTAAGATAGAAAACATCTATAGCTGTTTATGGAGTATTCTGATTTTTTATATTTCCAATTTTAAATTTTTAGTGGTCATATTAGAATTAAAAAAAAAAAGAAAGTGACTGAAGCACAATTATATTTTCAAGTATTCACAATAATACATTTTTACGGACTCTCAGACACGTACGATTTCATTAATCCGGCTTCTACTGTACGTTTACGGTCCGTCAATACACTTTCGTCAAAGCTTGTACGTAAACGGAATATTAATAATTAAATTTTCGAATTCAAAACGTTTTGAGTCCGTTTTGGTGCATCCGTTTCTGTACTGTCAAATGCGGCCTTCCCCTTGTACTTAAACGGAACATTAATAATTGAATTTTCGAATTCAATACGTTTTGAGTTCGTTTTGGTGCATCCGTTTCTGTACCGTCAAATACGGCCTTCCCCGATTTTCATCAGTTTTTCTTCCGTTGCTTTTGTACTCGTTTTGGTTTCGAAAACGGATAATTAAAAAATGTCTTGTAATCATTTTACGGGTGATAAAGTTTTGAAAAACAGCTGCATATTATGAGTTGGCTCTCTTACTCTCTCTCTATGAGGTAAATATTTATGAAATTAAAAACAAGTTTTACGGTTATGTGTGCAGCAATTTTATGCAGCCTTGCAAATAAAAATATTGTCTGACAGTTAATAACAGATTTTGTTCTAAAAATGTGTAAATTTGCATTGTCTGCTACATTATTTTTTTTAACGCCATCAATTAAAGCCAAATTTAAATTTTGTTTTATTTTTTCATGCTTTTTCAATGGGCCATAGCCGCAGTGATGGACAGAGATGTTAGTTGTGCTGGATATGAAATAATCATTTAATTAAATTTGTAAGATTTTGTTATTTTATTCCATATTTATTTAATTCACTATAATTACTATAATTTGTTATTTAAAATTAGAAAATTAAGGTATTTACACAAATCCGTGTTTTGTTGAAAAAACGGTCCGAATACGGACCGAATACGGATCCGTAAACCATCCGTCATTGACGGACTTTCAAAGGTCGGTCATTACGGGATTTAAACGGATTCGAATCAGTTTCGATGTTCCTGAGCCGTATACCTATCGCGAAAACGGTACTTAAACAGAGTTGAATTCCGTTTATAACGAACCGAAAACGTTTCGTAAACGGAACGTACCGTGTGTTGGCTTCAAATCTTCTTTAAAAACATGTAATAGCACTCAATACGGTTTTAGCGATTTTTTTATATTCTCCACATTGTTTTTGTTACAGATTAAATAAAAAAGAATATTAAAAGAAGTTTTTACATTTATGTAATTAAATGTTTTTCATTTAACAAATTGTTTTAGGCTGGTTGTAGGTCTGACTTACAGGGGACGAACTTTTTAGAAATTCTAAAGATATTTGTTAGATTAAATTACAAACTGAATGATACATTCTTGTTCTCATTTAGGAATGCTATTCAAATCCTTAAATATCACAGAAGACACAAAAACACACAACGAAATATTATCACAATTTTTCTTTGTCCTCTTCCAAAATAATACTCTGTTCTTTGGACAGACCTAGCTTAACATTTAATAAAATTTGGTGAATGTATTGTGCTATCTTTTTGCGCTTTATGCCACCGTGTTACCCTAATAGAATAAATTAGCTGTTAATTATATTTCAATTTGACAGAATATAAACAAAAACTTTATGCTTTATCTATGTGAAATCAAATTAGAAAATAAAACAAATATTTTTTTCACACTTTTTACATTAAAAGTAAACAAAAAGCTTAAGAATACTAATAACAATCTATCATTTATAAAGACATTAAGTTTTTATACATTAAAATAAACCATTTACCTAAATGGGGGGAAATAGAACATAAAAAATAGTAAAAACTGTTAGTTTTCTTAGTTTATGTCACTTATGTTTTCCTGCTTGTCTTTTGCGGGGGGAAGGGGGGGGGGTGCTAAAAATATACATTAGTAGATATTTTTATTCCCCCAATTTACTTAATATTTATTTTATTTCTTATATCCAGACCACAACAAATTTATATGTTTAGATATTTGTGGTTTATACGGTTAACCAAAGTACTTTAAATGTTATTCATATACATTATTATTATTACATGCAAAGTCTGGCGTTAATTAAAAAATAACAGACTGCTTCAAGCAATAAATTGACAACTCAATTAAAACACATACACACATACATACATATATGTTATGTTATACATCACATATGTACCTTGAATACAAAATTATTTTGAAACTATGTATTTATTTTTTTTTTAATGGTGTGTCAAACATGATTCACTGTTTTTATTTTTTTTTGTCTTTCAGTATGAATAGCTAATTAACAAAACTAGTTTTGTACGCAAAAACAAAAAAAAAAAAAAAAGAAAAGACAGCCAAAACATGTGTTTGTTTTAATTAAATACTTGTTAAAGAAAAGGGATAAAAATTGCTAAAACTTCATCTACTAACAAAAAAAGGTAAAATTTAAAATTTAAATAAAAATGTTATAAAAATTTTAATTTAAAAATTAGTAGTTAATCTCTGCAAGATTTATAACCAACTGTAATTTGTTTCATTTGTATTCATTTGTCTATTTAAATTCTATAACAAAACGTATGAGTGATATTAATTATACGTATCTAACAATCATACGCATCATTGTACATCATTCTTTCAACAAAATATACAATATCTCAACTTAGACAAATTGTTAACAATTTATTATACAAATTTCTTGCAAGAAACTGGCAAATATTGTAAATTTTATAACACTAATTTAAAACAATGTATTAACTAACATCTGCAAGCATATATTTTTCAAAACAAAACTGTTCATGCTACAATACAAATGCAGTGCA
Source organism: Eustalomyia histrio (assembly GCA_949748255.1). Taxonomy (NCBI): domain Eukaryota; kingdom Metazoa; phylum Arthropoda; class Insecta; order Diptera; family Anthomyiidae; genus Eustalomyia; species Eustalomyia histrio. The sequence continues at coordinate 123,438,954 of OX456527.1, forward strand.
GTAATTGAACGTATAACTTTTTGGAATTTCTTCTTCTTAAAGCTATAAAAAAAATAATATTAGTAATGCAAGCTGAAGTAGAGAAGTTTTCCCAAAACAACAAACTTGCTGCTCAAAAATAAATTTGAAATTTGTAAATAAAAACAAAAAACACGTAATTGCTATACAACATTTTAATTTTCTCTTTAAAAATACAAACTAAACTTTCTTGCTACAACCTCTTAATGTATACAGTTTCCTGGAAACATTTTGCCAAATTGTGTTTTGTTATTATGAAATAATATAAATTGAATAAGCTAAAAAATTTCAAAAGACTGTATATAATTGCGATACTACAAATGTAAAAACGTTACACACATCTTGATTTACAATTTTTATTTTTAAAAGCAAGTAAAACTGAAATTCAGCTATACTGATTTTTTTTTGCACCATCCACAGTATTTTTATTTCTTAACAGATAAAATGAAAAGAAAATCTGAAATTGAGAAATTATTCTCGAGGTAAAACAAAAAAAAACCCACTTTGTGGTGAAAAAAAAAAATTTGAGGTGAAAAAAAAATTTGAGGTGAAAAAAAATCTTGAGGTGGAAAAAAAATTTTTTGTGGTGAAAAAATAGTTTGTGGTAAAAAAAAATGAGGTGAACAAAAAAAATTTAGAGGTGAAAAAGCTACTTTAGGTGAATATAAAACATTATTCACCTCTAGGCTTCTGATGAAAAAATATGACGAAATGTTGCTTATATGAAATTGTATTAAATTACCCGAATGTGTATGGAAAATTTAAAGGTAAATTAACATTTTCATGCAAAACCTTTTTCTTACCGCTAAACCAATTTTTCTTATTTTTAATACCAAACTGACCGTGCAGAGTTGTGAGGAATTTTCAAGGTAATGCTTAAATATATCGCATCAAAGTTTTGCTGGATTGTTTTCTTTTTGTCCTTAACAATATATTTATTTTTAATAAATTCTTAAATATTTTTGCAGCCAATAACCCCCCAACACAACATAAAAACATTTAAAGTGTCCTATTGAAGTTTAATACGGTTACAATTCATAATGTCATAATATTTTAATCTTCCAAATATTTCATATAAACATATTTTGTTTTTTTTTTATTTTATTAAATAAATACATATTTAAAAAGTGCTTATCATAGCATTAAGTCAGACTAATGTTGGCTTATAAATATTTTTTTACCCAGAGCTTATCTATGAAATATATTGTACTTATGTTTTTTCATAAACATTCATAAGTAGGCATAAATACTTGACATTTTAAATGAGTTTTAGTATTTTCAACACAAGCATAAAATGACAATATCTAGGGATTATGAAAAATGCATTTAAAACAAAATTAATTTAAAATTAAATGATAAAAAAAAACAAAAATAATAAAATTTTATAAGTAAAAATATTTCATGTTAAATTAAATAAAAGCTTAATATGGTGTTTCCACAAGACGTATAAGTAATAGCATGTTATTTGTTCGTCTGAAGCACTAAACTTCATCTGGAAACACCAACTAAAATTGTGATGCTTCATTAGCGAAATATATTGAGCAGAAAATTGTATTACCTTTTTAAAGGATTTAATCTTTGTTAACATAATTTTATTTAAATTTTTGTATTGAAGAATTTATACAGGTCATTAAAAGAGGATTTTTTTCTTTTATTCTTTTGTATTTTCAATATTTTTTAACATTTTCTTTAAATTTTAGATTATAAAAATTTCCAATCAAAAAATAATCGTTTTCCAATTTTGAAAAAAAATATTAATTAAAATTTTCGTTAATTGAAAAAATTAGTAAAAAAAAATAATAAAAAAAATTAGTAAAACAATTAGTAAAAAAATTAGTAAAAAATTAGTAAGAAAATTAGTAAAAAAATAAGTAAAAAAATGTTTCTAATTTAAGCAACTCAGCTTAAAAATATTAGTAAAAAATTCCTAAGTTTAGCAATTTGGTTTTAATAAATATTAAAAAAAATGGTGAAAATTTTAGCTAATTTTTGCAATTTGGTTCTAAAAAGTTGGTAAAAAATACTACTAAAAATAAAATTAGTAACAAACAGTAAAAATGTTTGCCAATTTTAGCAACTCGATTTTAATAAATTAGTAAAAAAAAATTAGTAAAAAAAATTTTTAAAAAAATTTGTGAAAAAATAGTAAAAAATGTTTCTAATTTTAGCAACTCAGCTTAAAAATATTAGTAAAAATGTTTTCTATGTTAAGCAATTTGGTTTTTATAAATGAGTAAAAAAAAAATGGTGGAAATTTTTGCTAATTTTTGTAATTTGGTTCTAAAAAATTAGTAAAAAAAAAACTACTAATTAATTAGTAAAAATAAATTACTAACAAGCAGTAAAAAATATTGCCAATTTTAGCAACTCGATTTTAAAAAATTAGAAAAAATTCTAGAAATTAATAAGTCAATAAAACAAAAATAGTAAAAATTATTGCTAATTTTAGCCACTGAGTTTTTAAAAAATTTTTAAAAATTTTTCTCATTTTACTAACTGGATTTAAAAAAATTAATAAAAATTGTAGCTGGCTAACCGGGCAATTCGGTTTTTAAAAATCAGTAACAATCTAGTAACTAATTAGAAAAAATAAATTAGCAAAAAAATTTTAAAAATGTTTTTGCTTGATAAAAAAAAATAGTAAAAACTTATGCCAATTTTAGCAAATCGGATTCACAAAATTAGTAAAAATTTTTGCTAAGTTTAACGACTCGCTTTAAATAAATTAGTAAAAAATAGTTAAAATTTTTGCTAATTTCAGCAACTCAGATTTCAAAAAATTAGTTAAAAAAAAATAGTAAAAATTCTTGCTAATTTCAGCAACTCAGATTTCAGAAAATTAGTAAAATTTCTTGCTAATTTCAACAACTCTGTTTTCAAAAATTAAAAAAATGTTTGCTAATTTTCCAACTCGATTAAAATAAATTAGTCAAAAATTAGTAAAAATTTTTGCTAATGTCAGCAACTCGGTTTTAAAAAATCAGTAAACAAAAAAAGTAAAAAAAATAGTAAAAATTTTGGCTAATTTTAACAACTTGGCTTTAAAAAATTAGTAAGAAATATTAGTAAAAAATTAGTAAAATAATTAGTAAAAGTTTTTACTAATTTTTGCTAATTTTAGAGATTCGGTTTTAAAAAATTAGAAATAATTGTTGTAAATTAGCAACCTAGTTTAAAAAATATGTAAAAAAAAAAATTTTAAATCAGCAGCTAAAATAAGTAAAAAAATATTTAATTTGTAAATAGAAATATGGGAATAATTATTATTAAGAAGTGATTTTGTATTAAAAAAAATAGTACAAAATCTGTAAAGTGGGATATAAAACGTTTTATTAAATGTTCTACTATGTTTTATTTAGTGTTTAATTTTGAGTTATCCTGGACAAAGTGTAGAAAATTATGTTGAAAAATAACTTTTTGTTAAAAAAAAACTGCCTTTGATCCCAAAAGTACCAGATTTATTAATCCGCTTTCATATATGGAATATATTTAATTTAAAACATAGAATTTAGACTTTATGTACTTAAGAATATTTTGAGTATATTTGGACAGGATATGTCTTCTAAAAACCTTTTTGTTTTTAATTCCAGCATTATTTAGGATTTATGAATAGAAAATTAAAGAACAATATTTGTCCATTTGCCTAAGAAAGGAATAGAAACTTAAATTTAAACCTACTTCTTTATAATTTTGTTTCTTAATTCCTAATATTCTAAAACAAATTGAAAAACGGAAGTATCAATATATATATATTTGTTTAACTAACAATTGTGTTCGCATCAAATATATAAGTTAAACACTACAAAACTTTTTTCATTATAAGAAAAATAAACAAAAATATATTGAAATTATAAAAAAACATGATACATTGAAGTGTTAATATTTTTGTAACTGATAGGTTTTACAATTCCACGTATACAGTTTTTTTCATTTGACTTATAATAAACTGAAAATAAATAGTAGAGCGGGCTTAAATGTAAAAGCTTTTTTATTAGAAATTTTCCTTCCAGCTCATAATGTTAATGTTAATAAATCCTTCATGCCACATACAATTTATTGAAGTTTTAAAAGTGAGTGAGAGAAGAAAAAAAATCAATCACAAAATGATAGATTGATTGTTGCATTTATTACTTGCAACACTGAGTTTATAACTTGACTTACAGCACTCAAGAAAATTGTGAAATATAAAGCAGTAAAACACACACACACACAAGGTTTAAGGATACAATGTGGGGTTGGTATAAAAGATCTTTAATATTAAATTTAAAATATCTACCATAAAATATAATTCTGTTTAATTTGCTGTTTTTTTTTTTTTTTTTTTAATTTATTTTATTATGCTTTATCAAGGATTTTTTTAAAAACCCACATACTCATAATCGTCAATTTTACTGACACATATTTTCCTTTTTATCTTGTAACACACAGTGGTGGTATGTTTTCACACAATTTTGACTCCTCATAGATAACTAGCTCGATAAACATGAATATGAATAAATCAGTGGTCATAAATTAACTCCCCGTAATTAATAAATTTTTAACAATTTACCATAAAAGCTTTCAAATGACCTGTGTGCAATGGAGTATTCATTGGAAGCTTAATAGGTAGGGTTAATTTGTAAAATAAAATTAATTAAATGGGGTCAAATTATGATTACCCAGATAATACAAGCACATTTGTCTTCATTACAATTTAATATTTTCACCCAACTATTCAAGTGGAAAAAATCAATTTTATTATTTCCTTAAAGAACAAGGAAAATATATAAAGAGTTATCAAACAAAAAAAAACGTGGGTAAATTTCAATAATTTGGGCAAACTTATACATAAAGAGCAACTAAAAGTAACTAAAAAAGTTGTTTTTATTGACTGGGAATTTTTGGGGATATATTTGATTTATTAAGGTAATAGTGCAAAAGGTATCTGGCAGCTTGAAAGCTAAACACACATATGAGGTATTCCATACCATATGATGCGAATAAAGAAGAAAAACACTTTTTTAATTTTTCCAAAGAGTGGGCGAAATATGAGTGTGGTTAAACATTGGTCAATCTAGCGACTTATGTTTAGTGAATCATTTATAAGAATTAAATGGAATTTGAAAAATGATAGAAATTTTACTATAACAGGTCAAAATGGCATCGTATATGAACATATGTACATGATCATAAATGGGCTTGTATATAATTTATATGGGTATATCTGATCATATATTTCCATATATAGTGTAAGATATGACAATATATATTTATAAATGCTCATACATATAATATATATACATATGCTCATATATGATCATATATGTTCATATACCTTCACAATTTTGATTCGAACATTTATGGTCATATATGACTATGGTTATATATGATATATGATTATATATTAAATCATATATGGACATATATATTGAACTATGAAGGGAATACAAAGTTTAAATCCCAACAAGAGATGAATGGGAACTTGATCCCCCATGGTTGAAGGAAGATGCAGAGAAGAGGTATACTGACGGATCCAAAACTTCTAGCGGAGTTGGAGCCGGTGTATACGGACCTAGGTGCAGAATTCACAAAGATTCAACTATATTTACTGCAGAATTATATGCTATCTATACAGCAACGACCGAACTTCTGGAAAGGAATCTTGTGAGAACAAGGATAAACTTAATGTCGGACAGCCAGGTTCTAAAAAAAGGCCCTGAAAAACCCCATCTATCACCATAGATCAGTGCTAGAGTGCCAAAAAGCCCTCAACCAACTGGCGACCAATAATAAGGTATCACTTATTTGTGTACCCGGTCACAGTGGGCATGAAGGCAATGAAAAACCTGAAGAAAAAGCGAGACTAGGTGTGGAACTGCCATTTATAGGACCGAGTCCTCATTTTGGTTTCACGAAAAATTACATCAAAAATATGATATCAGATCTAATCAAGACGAAATCCATTGAATATTGGAACAAACAGAAACTACTGAAACATTCAATGAAATTCTTATCATACAATGAAAAGAGCAGCAGAGAAGCCCTTCAGATGAACAGACCAAATCTAAGACTCCTATGTGGAGCACTCACAGGACACTATCCATGTAATTACATCCTAAACAAAATGGGACATGATCGAGATACGACATGCAGATATTGTATGAAAGATGACGAGACCATGGAGCATGTAATGGCTAAATGTCCTGATAGGTATGCAAACCTACGATTTATCACATTTGGCAGACCTGATATCATGGAGAAACAATACAAGAAGCTGAAAGTAAAGAACATTGTACTGCTACTCATGGTTGCATTGGAGAACAACTGAGGAAAATACTAGAGGGTGCCCAATAGATCTACTTGGTCGCGGTGCTGGAGATACAGACTACTCAACCCAACTACATCGTAAATCGTATATGATCCGATATACCCATATATGATCCCCCTAGGATATCAATAAAGATTTTAATAGGGGCAAAATGTAGTTCAAAACTAGTTCAAAATTTGTATGTAATAGATAACTTAATTTATTTTCAAATAGGCCCAACAATTTTTTTATTTTCTATCGTTGGAAAATTTTTAGCGTTGAATATTGTTTATCTCTAATTTTTCAATAAAAATTCAAATATTTGTTTTAAATTAAAAGATGGTAAAAAACCTCTTAAAAAAAAAAGAACCAAACTAACTGAACATATATTTTTTTATTAGAAAAAAAGCACTTTGAAGCTAAACAAGTAAAAAAAAAGGTTAAACTCGGCTGTGAGAAATCTTTGAATACCCTCCACCAATATCCTTAAAAAAAATGTTCTTTACTGGTTTTGATACATATAATGTAAAAAAAGCTTTTGAAGTAAAATAACGGAGCTGAAAAAAATTTTTGAGATGAAAAGCTTTTTTGGATGTGAAAACAAATTTTTGGGTATAAAAAAATTTTGAGGTGGAAAAATTTTTTGATACGAAATTTTTTGATACGAAAAAAATTTTTGAGGTGAAAAAAATCTTTTGTGGTGCATACAAAATATTATTCACTTCTAAGGGAGTGGTAAAAAAATATGAGAACATATATTATTTACCAGTCGTTACTATTTAAACCGCTGGACCGATTTGTAAAAAAAAAAAAAAACAATTTAAAGCTCAAAAATCATATTGCTATATAAAATTTGAGGATATATAACCGTATATGGTCATATATGATTCTACATGGGCATATATGAATCGAGCATATATGATATATATACACTCAGAATATTATGTAGTTAACTGTTTGTAGTTTAATAAAAAAGTTTTCCGTTCCATTTAAAAATAAAGGAAGATACATTTATTTTTCAAAGAAATATCTATATTAACTTTTTTATACATTTATTCGAAATAATTTACTATCATTTACCGATTTTTTTCAGTTTCATTTATTTTTTTCATTTGTTTGAAATTTAATAAAAATTTACCTACAAAACGGAAACTTGTGGTTTATTTGTGTCCGTAACAGTTATTACAAATTTAAATTTTGTTTGCTGTCTGTTTCAAAAAAAAATATTCAAAAAATTTCATTTTTTTTTTTTTTTTATTTAAATTGGTTGTATATATACAAAATTTTTCAATACAATTTACAAGAACTTCATAAACACACATATATACGCAAATACATTCACACAAAAAGTGTTTATAACTTCATATGCATACATACATTTTGTATTATACGAGTATATTAAAAAAAAAAAAAAAAATACAAAAACGGAAATAATTTCAAATAAATGAAAAAAAACATTTATTTTTTAAGGATTGGTAGGTAAAATTTTGACATTTATTTTAACTGATTATATCATTTGTTTCTTACGGATGTGTGAGTTGATTAATCAACATTTAAAAATAAATAACAAATGGCATTTAATTTAAATGAAAATTAAGTAGACCGGTTTTTAAATGAAATATCATTTCTTTTAAATGATATTTTCAGTTATTTTAACTTACAAACTTTTTTATGTGTACCTTAAATACTCAATACAAAATCCAACATTTGCTCTCTAATCAGTTAGGACATCGTACGTATGAGTAATATTATATTAATCATACGCACCGTAGCACTACTAAATCGAAATTTTTAATATTTTCCGATTTACATTAAACAATAATACAAAATGTACAAAAATAAGTGTTAAAAATACGCTTACTACGCCCACTTTTTAGAAAAAATTTAAATATTTTTTCCTTCCATATTAATACGATACATTTTTTCATGTAGCGGATCAATTGTTATGGAAATCCACATATTTAAGAGGTTTAAGTGTAGTATTTCTAGTACAGCTGAATATTTATTACTATGAATATATACGATGTGTTTACACTCAAATAGTTTTACTTTCTAAATTATTATTATTATCAGTTGAGCGTTAAAGTAGTAATATTTGCAATAAACACATGTGTAGATACATAAATATATAGAAAAGTTGTTTAAACATAAGAGGCAAACAAAAAAAAAAAAAACTTGCAAACATATGAGGCTCTGATTTGTATTTTTATAGAAATTTTATATCGATGGCTTTATGTAGAAAGGTCCTAACATATTTTTTTTTATTTTTGAAGAGTTGAAGTGATAAACTTCATAAAAACTTAAAAACTTTGAAAATAAAAATTTCCCTGAAAGCAATATTTAATTTTATTGTACTTAAATATTAACTACATCCAAAGAAATTTTATATTTAAAGTTTTTTTCGATTTCATTGATATTTAAGATTTAATTTAACTGAAAAGCACTGCAATTATTAAAATGAATAAATTTCGTTTAAATACAGACTTTAGTAATTTAAAAACTAAATATAAATATTAAATATGTATCAAGTAATTTTAGTTTTACCTGTATTTCGTATTACTTTAAGTATTTGAAAATTTCTAGGGAAAAAATAAAATATGAAAAATAACTGTTTCCTGCGAAACAGGGCGTTACTCTTCATTCAATGTTTATTATAATCATTTATTTTTTTATTTTCCTCCTTCATAAGTCTACAATGGTAAAGTATGTGTGTGTATATGTTTGCGTGTATTTTAGGATGTGTTTACATATGAGCTTGTATAAATTTATTGATTGTGCGTATTTTTGTTAGTAGCAACATAAATAGATCGAAGGTTTGTATGCACTTAATACTTAATATAATGTTCTATTATAGACTTTATTGCTTTTAACAAGTTATTGTTATAGTTATAACAACTATGTATTTAAGTATGTGTGTGTGTAAAAATTCTTGATAAGTTTTCTAGCTAATTAAATTTACACCCATAAAATTCTATAATGAAAATCTATAGATCAAATCAAAAAATATTCGAAACGATTTTAGCCGTTTTAGGAAGTTATGTATTTGAGATTTATTAGAAATTATCAAGTGGATATTTCATTATCGCTGTATTATCTGTTTTTTTTTTTAACTTCACCGAAATCGAATAACTTACCCTGCTTCTAAAAGAGGTCAAAACCAATTTTTTGGATCTTAAGGATTTTTCAAAAAAAAAAAATATTTCAAAATATTTTGTAGGTTTTAAGAATTCTAATAAAACTTGACTTTACTACACTCCATAGTATCTGCATTGTAAACTTATTTGATTAATTCTGATCGATTTCTGTTGCGACTTTTCTTTATCCGATTAATCCAAAATTTCATATATAATATTTTTATATAAAAAGGTAAAAACTTTAAACCGTTTGACCCCTTCAAATTTATTGTTTTTGAACACTTCTAAAGGCTTTACGCGATTTTCGAAAGGAATGTATTATTTATTAAACCAAAACTTTTCAGACACCAATTAAAATTTACATGTTTGTAAAATCTTGCCATTCGTTACAGGTTGTTTATGTGTAAATATTTTTAAAACATATTTATATATTTAAATTTAATTATATGTATAGGAAAATCATCATCTTGTCATAAAAGTATAAACAATATGCTCAAAAAGTATAAGTAGTATTAAATTTCGGAAACATTGGAAATGAGGAATATGATTTCTACGCATCGCATCCATCATAGGAGTGGTATTTTTTTTAGATAGTTATAAATGTTCTTAAAGCAACGTTTAATATGGTAGCAAAAAATTGTTGATACGTTTTTGACCAAAAAAGTACTTATATGTATTCAATACCCTCTAAGAACCAAGTTCTTGAAAATCGTTTTTTAATGGAAAACTGTTCACTGATAACAGCTACATCTCAAACAAAATTTACAGAGAAAAAAAAATCAATTTTATTACTTTTTTAATTTTTTGTTATTTCTCTATCAACCGTAAAATTTATTTCGGAATGCAATACCCTCTATCAACCACATTAAGGCTAGCGACTTAATATAAATGTATTATTACAACATTTATTACAACAAAGTTGTTTCCTACAAAGGTAATTTAAATACTTATTTATTAGTGTGTCCCGTAAAATATATTTTCCGGATTTTTAAAGAAATAGCATTCAATCAGTGAATGTTGAAGTAAAGATTATTTAAATTTTTTTTTTGTGAAATTCATCTTAAAATTTACACAATGATACGTTCATTCCGGGGCAATATTAAAAGAAAAAAATTTACAAATTATTTTTTCCACCATTGCAAACCAAAAATCCTTCTTGTGCAATTTAAGTAAAATTGTTTGTAAGATTTGTTTTTAATTGTAAATGTTGTAAATATCTATTCTGATTTGGGCCTTTGTATCAAAAACTTATTTGCAATAAATCTCTGGAAAATTTCATTAAAATGTATTTTTGATAGCAAACTTTTTCGTTTCTTTTTAATTGTTTTATTATTTAGTTGTTATATGTAAACAAAAAAAAACGATTCAGAAAACGTTGAAAATTTAATAAAAACTGCATATTTTTACTGTGCAATACCCTCTATAAATTTTTCAATTGCAATACCCTCTATCAACCATAGCGCCGTGAATAAGGTAAAATATTATGTTACTTTTAAACGTTTAAAACGTTGAAAATTTAATAAAGCTGCAAAGTATATCATATTTTTACTTTGCAATAATCTCTATCAGCCAAAAAAATATTAAAATTTTTTAATTGCAATACCCTCTATCAACCATCAACCGTGAATAACGTTAAACGTTATGTTATTTTTAATCGTATGATTTGTTAGTCATTTTAAACAAATATCGTAGAACAGAGATTGACTCATACTTGGGTTTAAATCTGCATTTTTCCTACTCTGAAAAAAATTACTTTTGGACATATATGATCAATTATTATCATATGTGATCATTTACAAAACGCTTATTTATAATATATACGCTTAGTATGAACGTATTTGATATTCTGTATAATTTTCTATCTTAGTATGCACACACTGGCAGACGCAAATGATTATTATGATTCCAACATGTAGGTTATATGATAATATTAATGTAAGTTATTATTTTTTTCCTTTAATATTACAATATGTAAATACATAAACAACCTTATGTGTTTAACCGTGTTAGTGTACATTTTACATAACACATAAAAGATTTGCTCTGCCAATATTTCATGTGTTGTTCCATCATGTACTGAAACTAAGAATAAAAAAAAACCTTCACTAAGAATTTATTTACGCAAATTTTCCCCACAACTTTTAAGTAAGTGTGTATTTTTAAGTGTTTGTATGTAATTTGAATATGTGTTTGCATAGAGGATAGATAATCTAAAAGGAAAAAGTGATACACACACCCATATAAAAAATTTTAATGAGTCTTCAAAATATATCATTTGTATCATTATAACTTTTTTGATTTATTTTAATATTATCTAAGAAAAAAAATATTGTTAACTTTTCATCCTACATACAGTGGCAAAGATTAATGGATACATGTTTTGGAAAATTTTATAAATTCCTCTGTACTAATTAGCCAATAATTTTACTGAAAAAACTATGGTGTTGGAAATGATGTAATTTTTATATTATAAAATTTAAACTTGTATAACAATAGTTAACAACATAAATAAATTTTTAATCGCTTTAAGTGCGGCAATTTTATTGATATATATATTTTTTTATAGCTAAACGGTAAAATTAAATTTTTAGGGACCCTTAACAACCAGTCTTTTTTTAGTATTTATATTGATAAATAATTTAAAAAAAAAATCAGAGTATATTTTTTATATAAATAAAACATTTTTGGTGTTTAAATTTTAGTAACGTCATAGTGCTTGTTAGGATAATAACTGAACTACGCGTTTGATTACTAAAAAGTCAAGAAAGGAGAGAAACATATTTTTACATAAGTTCTTTGTTTGAGCTCTGCCCAGCTCTAGCTCCCCAAAAACTCTGGGTTCTAATAAGATCTTTTGCCGACTCAGCCTAGCTAAAAATAATTAATTTTCTTTTTTTTTTTTTTGCAAATATAAAGTAGACCAAAAAAATTTTTATAAATTTTCTAAAATATCATGTTTGTTTATAAGGTTTCTCACGCTAAAGTCTTATCTGCAAAATGATTATTGGCTCATGAATTTCAGAGAATTTTGGCAAATTTTTTCAAAACCTGTATCCATTTTTGTATTTTCACTGTATAATCAAAACTCAAGTCAGACTATTTATGATGATTCCGACCGATTATTTCATATACTGTTATTTTATTTCTCACAAAATTATTTTCTCAAATATTTTCTGTATTTAATATATCCAAATATATTTACATTATTTATTTTACACATATATATGAGGATTTCTATAACAATTGGCTGGTTAAAAAAAATGCATGCTCGTATCTTAGTGATGTTAAAATTACAGTATTTATGTTATAAAAAATATTAGATCTGCTTAAATCTAATTAGATAGTATTGAATCTAATTTGATCTAGTGTGAGATCTGATCATATATGATTAGATATGATAAACTTTATGGACAGATTTGATCAGATCTGGAAAATTTTGTGATTTTTTGTGCCCAGATATAAGCAAATCTGGTTATATCGGAGCATGTCTGGTGTCAGATCTGTTCATATCTAAATACAAATCTAGTACGAAAGAAAATAATCAATGAATATTTTCTATCTGAAATATTCAATACGTATCAAATTTTTGTAATTTACAATATTGAACGACTATTTTCTCAACGACTCGCTGGAAAAAAAATTCTATTGGCTAAACAAAATTTTTTTAAATGTTTATGAAAAGCCTCATGTTAAATTTAAAGAGCCTCAAAATGTATTTTCTTGTAAATAAGATTCCATTGCGTTACCAACGCCAAAACCAGCTTAGCGTGACCTTTATTGTCAAGTAGAGGAAATATTTATTTTATGAATATTCATCTCTTTTTTTTTTTTTTTTGCTAACTTTATAAAAAAATCTTTTGTATGTTTATAAGATGAATGGTTGACATTTTTGTTTTTTTTTTTTATTATTTATATATTTGCCAAAAAGATAAAAATCTTTTATGAGTTGTTATGGTATACTCGTTAGTCTTGGATTATAATAAAATAAATATATTTAAAAGACTCTGGTAGAGTGAATATAATGAACTTAAAAAAAATTTATTGTAAAATATATTCATAACCAAAATATAATTATATCATACGTATGTTACTTACAATGCAAATACAAGTAAGTAATTGAAGAATTAAATAATGAAAATTATATATAAATTAAAATTTTAAATCGTCTACTTATGAGTTCAACGAATTAAAGCAATTACAAAATATTTGCCAATCTTATAAGTAATTAAATTTCAATTTATCCTTTGTTATTTTTGGGAGGTATTATCCTTAAGTTATATTATTTTATCTAAATGCTTTAATTGTAAAAACATTTATTTGAATATTTTATACAATTTACAACTTAATGATAATATCTTAATGAAAACACATTAATATAAACTTTTGCTGAAATTTAAAATGTAAAAACAAAACTTTTTCTAGTAACATTAAGAAGATAGTATCTTCTAAAGAGATTTTGTGTGTTTTTTTTTTTTTTAGGGAACATGATTTTAATAGTCTTAATTGATTTTAAAATAAATTTCACTTCCTTAAACGGAAATTACTAAGTTTGGATAATTAGCACTAATGTGTTAATTATGTAGCTCTCTTAAAGAATTTACAAGATTGCCTTAGGCGTATACGTATAATATCAATTATACGCCTACAAATTAAAGCAAATTGTATATTTTTTAAAAAAACCTATAACAATTTACAAGTTATTTCAAGTATTTATAACAATTACAGGCTTGTGTAAGCAGAAAAAATAATTATTTACAAATGTCAAATAGGAATTTGAGTATAGCGCACACACACTACTACATGACCTGACACCGCATACTATCATAAATTCTCTTCTAACGTATGCCAATAAAGTAAATGAACATTTGTGGTTACGCATTTGTTGTCTACTTGTATGTGATAGTGTATTAACAAATGATTATTATTTTTAGTAACCCTATGGAGGAGAATGATGAGTCAATTGTCTTCAAAGATTTTATCTCGTAATATCAATATCACAAAATTATGTAGTTTAAATTATTTTTTTTTTTTGTGTGACTGTATTTTTTGTGTAGGGCTTTGTGTTAGTTCTAATGTGTCATGTTAAGTCGACCGGTCCCTTTGATATGAAAAAACCGCTCTTTGCGGGCAGGGACCAGCTGACAGATCCGTTTAACACAGTGACGCTAAAAGTATTTGAATCAATAGAAAAACATTTGAAGTTTTTTATAAATAAAAAATATTGAACGGTTTCAGATAAATTGCAAAATTCGGAATCAGGTCTGAATTGAAAAAAAATCTATTTTAATTGGCCATAGAAACACTATTCTTATAGTAAAACTTGTGCATTTTTAGAATTCAATTAAATTATTATAAAAAAATACACTAAAAATAAGCGCCTAAGTTTGCTTACCCGACTTTTAAAAAGTTGATTAGAAAAATTTACAGTTTTTTTTTTTAATTTTTTTCGCATTTTCAGGACAATAAACACTAACTGGAGTCTTTTGAAAATAAATTGCGTAAAAGAAATTTTTTTGTGAAAAAAAAAAAATTTAAAAAAAAAAATTTTGTGAAAAAAAATTTGTGAGTTTGAAAAAAAGTAGTTTTTCTCATTATATAGGACAATAAACACTAACTGGAGTTTTTTAAAAATAAATTGCGTAAAAGAAATTTTTTTGTGAAAAAAAAAATTTTGAAAAAAAATTTTAGTGAAAAAATTTTTAGTAAAAAAAAAAATTGTGAAAAAAGGAGTGAAAAAAAGAAGTTTTTCTCATTATACAGCACAATAAAAACTAACTGTAGCCTTTTAAAAATAAATTGCGTAAAAGAATTTTTTTTGTGAAAAAAAAAATTGTTTGAAAAAAAATTTTAGTGAAAAAATTTTTAGTGAAAAAAAATTTGTGGAAAATATTTTTTGTGAAAAAATTTTGTTAAAAAAATTTAAGTGAAAAAAAAATTTGTGAAAAAAATATTTATTAAAAAAAATTTAGTAAAAAAAAATTTATGAAAAGAATATTTGCAATTATTTTTTGTGCAGTTTTATTTTTCTTCTTCTTTTTGATAGAAAAAAAAAACACTGACAGTAAAAAAAATTAAATTTATTTGCGCAAAAAAATTAATTTTTTACGAGTTTTTGCCTCTATTTTTAGTACAGTGCAAACCAAGGTGATTCAAATCATGGTTTGACGATATTTAATGCTAGTAAATACTCTGTTAGTTTTAGTAATTTTAATGTCAAAAATATTTTGAATTTATGCAACAAATTTTATTACCAAAGTAAAAAAAAAAAAAATATTTATATTTATATTTTTGGAGATCCCTTCAAAGGCATTTTATTTTAACAAATATTTCAGAAAATCTTTGCTTATTTTAGAGTTGGCTTTCAGCAAGTGAGGGCTATCTAATGGAGTATATAACCCTCCTAAAAATGTTACTTAAGACTCCGACCCAGTTAAATTGTTCGTTATAGTAAATTGTACGCTATTGGGTGGAATTACTTTAGTACCAACAATTATGTGAAATTTGTGACTACTTTTCCAAAATTGGATTTAAAAAATTTCGTTCATTTATTTTGTTGGCATACTTTATAGGCTGTGGTAGACATTTAAATCGAAGGGCACCATTTAGCCGACGTCCTTTTTTATGTAAATGTTGTATGCAAAAAAAAATTAATTACAAAATATTTATATACATTTTTTTATTTCAAAATAAAGAAACAATTCATAAAGTTTACAAATGTAAACGTTAAATACTCGCAATTTCCTAAAAATTATGTTATTCAAAATACAACAAAAGAAAAGCTTTCAGAAACACATTACACAAAATGAATACAAACATAAATCTTCAATCCAGTTGTTAAAGGGAATTTTCTCAATAACGGACACTTCTGTCTAAGATCGTAGTAAAAACAGCATCTTGTTAGGATTTGAAAACGTTAAGATCATAGTATGATTCTAGTGATAATTATATGATTTTATGTGACAATGAAATCATGTTAATTGATTAAAATATGATTAGTAAGAACCACATTCATAATCATTAGGATAATACTATGATAATTTCGAGTCCACTATCAATTTTAACTATACTTGTCTAATGATCATAATATGATTCTTAATGATGATAAAATCCTTTTCAGTGATCATAATATGTTAATTAAAATTATATTTTTAATAACAAGGACCATAACTGTTATATCAGAAATTAAACGCCACTGTTTGCTATCCATTATTGCCAGATTTCTCTGTAGGTATGTATACAATCATTAACATGATTAATGATTCATTTTCAAAATGAAAATACATAATAAAGCAAACATAATGAGTTAAATATTATAAGTTTTCTAGCTACATAATAATCTGCTAGTAAAATGTGATTGTGTGTGTGTGTGTAGTTGTGGTCATGCCGGCTAAGTCAATATGAAATTTTAGTAAAGATAATATGAAAATTTTCCGATATTAATTTTGTTATGAGCAGTGAAAATTGTATTAAAGAAATTTTTCATATTATAGAAAATTTTATAAAAACATATTTTCATTAAATTACAAATTATTGGAATACAAAAATTTCTATAGCATTAAATGATTTCCCAGAAATTTTAACAAATTACAACAAATTAAATTTTGATAAGAAAAACATTTCAACAAATTTATTTTATTTTATTTTTTTTAGCATATTTAAGCAACTATAGAAAATAATGGTATTCATACATTTCAATAGATTTTAATGATTCAACACAATTCTAAATGAACAATTATACAAAATAATTATTTTTTAAACAAAACATTTCGTTAGGTTACAAGGAAAGTATACAATCCTAAATACTCTAATTTTGGGGAAATTTGTATATGTGATAGAGGGGGAAAAAAACAAAATCGATCTGTATGGGCTTCCTGGGAATTTTATGAGGTCAAAAAGGGATTGAAAAATATATTTTTTTTTTCTCTTTTAGATTTTTAAGACATTTAAACTATTATTAGTATTATTGCAGAGGACTTTTTTTTGGTACCTTTTTGGAACTACACTGATACAAAAAAAATCTAAACAAATAGCAGAGAAGACTTCTAAAAGTTAGTTAAAAAAGACCCTGCATAAAAACTGCTAAAATCAGTAGAATGTGTTTGCTAAATATCAGTTAAATAAAATCAGAAAAAATAAAATTGCTAAATTTACAAAACCGCTGATATCAGTAAAAATGTTTGTGTAACAAAATTTTATTTAAATCAACAACATTTTAGCTAAATTTAAGCTAAATTTAGTTCATTCCAAATAACAATTTATACAGCTAAAGTCAATAAAAATATTTGCTAAAAATTAGCAAGCGACTGACATGAGAAGGGCTAATTTCACTTACATTAAAAAACTTAAAAAAAAATCTAAAAATTTTAAAAATTTTATAATGGTTTATAGTTTACTAATATTCTACAAATTTTTTGCTGATGTTAGCGGAGTAAATTGTCATTTGCAATTAACTAAAGTACAGCTAAAATTAAAAAGATTAAATAGATTTTTTTCTTGCCGTTTTATCTAACTAATGTTTAGTAAGCAGATTCTGCTAATTTAGGAATTATTTCCACAGGTCTATTTTTTTATCAAATTTTTAGTAACTCCCACAACAAATTTTTCCCCACTTTTTTGTATTACTGTAGGAAATATGTATTTTTGTTTTGTGCAAAGAAAAAAAAACTAATGTAAGCTGACCCTAACGTATAACAAATTAGTTTTACTACTTAAAAAAAAAACGGTTCACTCAAATTTTAGAATCATTAATTCCTCCAACATAAGAAAAAGTAAAAGTGTTAGCCAATTACTGCCCGAAAATCCAAATCATACTAAAAAAGGTGTTATAAATTTATGCAGAATACCTAAAGCATTTGTCAAAACTTGGCAGTGAAAATTGCCAAATGGCCCAGAGCAGCTGGAGTACAAATCCTCGTCAGCGAATGGTCGATAGAGGGCGTTAGGGTGCGAGTTAAGGTTTCGAGTAGGAGAAGCCGCCTAATAATCGGGTGGAACGATTGCACGAGGGAATACACCTAAAAAACTGAACTAATATTTAGAAAAATGAACTCATTTGAAGGAAATATTTAAATCAAATCGGCGCCAGACACTTTTTATCAAAATTTAATAAAATTTTCTTTGAAATTAAGAAACAAATTTTACATAAAATATAATAAAATTTTCCTTGAAATTAAGAAAAAAATTTTACTTAAAACTTGAGTCATAATTTCTAAATTATAGAAAAATTTTACTATTGAGAACTAAATTTTTAGCAGAAAAAATAGCAAAATTTAGTCTAAACTAGTCCATAAATCGTCTTAAATTTTACTTTAAGTTTGAAAGTGTTTATTTGGTTTTAAGAAAAATTTTATTTTATTTAAGTTTATTAGATTTACTAAAAACTTGGACTCAACTCCCTAAAAATAAGAAAATATTTTCTAACATCAAGTTAAATAGCACTTCTTTTAAGTGAAAATTATTTTTAAATTTGATAAAAAATTTTCTAATGATTATATTTTACCATATATTTTAAAGTACTTTCCACTTATTAAGTAGGTATTTTTCCAATTTCGGAGATTTTCCGCTTTGTGAGGACACTGCTTTTAACAAGCTTTTTGCAAAACTATTTTTTATAATAAATATAAATTTAATTTCATTAGCAAAAAGGTAAACAAATTAAAAATCCTGGATATCCTGAAACGTAATAAATTGTGACTAAGTCAAATCCTTTTTGTAGTTCGAGAGAACTACAAAAAGGTACGCCCTAAGTGACACACGGCATCTGTGGCCAATAAACACTGGGGGTCCTTTGTCTTCTTAAATTTACTTATTTAAAAAAATTGTTGCAAAATTGTTTACCTTTTGTTAACAAAAAGTTTAAAATATATTTCAAGCTACTTTAAGTTCAATATTTAAGACTGTTAAGATAAGAGATGGGCACGTGGGCCATTATTAACTTACGCTCAAGCGAAAAAAAAACGAAAATTTTATTTAAAGTATATATGGTAGCTGTGATAGTCTCCCACTTTTATTTATTTTATTAAACACTTTTTATTGAAGTTTATAAAAAATATATTTTTTTTTGTTACAAATTTTGATTCAAAAATTAAACTGAAAATGGTTGACATAAAAAACTGAGAAATTTAAATTGCAAAATTTTAACTTGTTTCTATAAATCTTGGACTTCCCCATGATACTTTAATTGACTTGTTTTTTTCCTAAAATCAAGAAATATTACTTAGAAAAGATATGAACTATTTCTGATTATATAAACTATTTCGTTTTTACTCAAAGATAGGAATTTTTATGCTATTTAAGACAATTTTTCTAATTTTTGATAAAATTTGACTTAAATTGAGGAAAATTTAAAAGGAAATTTTTGAGTGTATATTAATTTATCTCAGGATGTTGGTTTCAATAGTTGTTGAAATTTTTGTTTATATTTATAAAGTTTATCAAGGATTTTGAGTGTGTGTAAAAGGGCTTTTTTCAAAAGTATATGGATTTAAATAAACGTTCCTACCAAATCTGTTCAAAAAGTGTCGAATACAAAGTTGTTAAAAAATAGGCGATTAAAAAAATGGGAGTATTTTTAGGTGTACAAAGGGACACCACTTTCTAAAAGTGGTAAATATTTTTATTTGTAAAATATAATAATAATTGTAAATAATCCATTTTTACAAGAAACCCTTATTTGTGTTTAATATAATTTTTCTATTTTCCATTATGTTTAAGTGGTAATATTTTATAATCTTATAGTAAGTGTAATGTAAACAGCACAGTGTATACAATTTTTATAATTTTTTTCTCCTTAATGTATTTTGTAAATATGATGGTAGTAAGTAACCAGGTCAACAATGAGTAATATCATATTTTCTATAAAAGATTGCATTAAAACAATCTTTTCTATAAACCGTAAAATGCCTTAACCTTTTGACGATCATAGATTTTACACAAAAGCGATTTTAATCTTTTTTTAAACAATTATAATATTTTTATCTTTGTTATTGTTTTATTCTCAGGACATCACTACGTATACTTAATATCGTATTTATCATACGCAGGGTGGTGCTTATTGTTTAGAGAATAAATATTTGCATTTTAATTGAGATAAGAGAATATTTTCTTTAAAACAAAGCCGAGTGGCATGCGAATAATTTGTAGAATCGATACCAAAATATTTAAAAATTTTTTGTAAATAAAAAAAAAATTGTGATCCGATTTTAACAATATTTGATTTATTTTTATACTAAAAATTGAGAACTATTTTTATATATTTTTAAGATTTATATACCCTAAGCTCCTTTTCTTAAAACTTAAAATCAATTTCCCATTTTATCCCATATACTACCTTGTGAAATCAATTTTTCAATTATTTGTTTTATTTTAATGCATTACTTTTTCAACTTGGGTTTCTACAAAAACCAAAAAAAAAAAAACTAAATAATACCTTTACCCGAATAAAACCATTATCCATTACATGTTTCTACTTTTCAATCAAAATGTATTATATTACATTTTTTTTTATTAAAAATGTTTTGTTATCTCAATACTTTTCATGTTGTAAGTACGTATTGTTTATAATTTTCTACTTTTTCAAATGTAGCAAAAACCCGCATGTTGTGGTAAGAGCTGATAGACCATAGTTTTTAAACAACAACAAAAACTATATAAAGTGTGAAAACTGCTAAAAAGGAACAAACTTAATACATTAAAATTGAATTTGTTGTATTTAAAATTCAATTACAGTTTTGTGTGTTGTTTGACCATGTAGTAAACATATGGTTTTTCAGCATCATCGTGATGACTGAAAAACTGCATAGAAAATGGACACAGTAAAAATTTTTTTTTTTTTATTTTATTTTTAATTTTATTTATATTAATGATATAATTACAAATTATATCCTAATACGCTAACCGAGCACTAGCAACAAAGGCCATCGTCGCGTTGTAGCGAAAACAGACCAGAGCCTCTGGTGGGAATCGAACCCACGACCCCCGCACTGATAAGCTAGCACGCTACCAACTAGCCTACCGGGGCGCTTTGTAAAAATTAATTTTAATTATTAACTTATTATTAATTAAAATGTTATCATATTAACTAAAAAATTAATTGTATGTACAAATTGCTTGGTAAAAAAAAATCAAAGTTTGTAAATACAATTAATTTATTTGTAACAAAATTTTAATTGAAAATGAGCCAACATTACCAACATTTTTTTTTCTGTGTATACACATTTTGTTATACAGTTTGTAACATAATGAAAATGAATACTTGTAATTTAATTTAATCTATCTAATAATTAAATTCATAGAAGATGTATAAATGTAGCTGCATCACTTTATAAATATTTATAAAATTTTCAAAGAATATTATGAAAGTATATGTCGTTTATACTGATATGGTATGTTTTTTTCATTTTCTTTATGTTGACAAAGTCAAAGTCATTAGATTAATTGCATTTATTTAAATCTTATCCACTATTTATTTTTAACTTTAGTAGTAATAATGAAATTTACCAAGAAATAAAAAGTCCTTGAACAAAATATTGTTTAGATGTAAAACAAATCGAATATGCAAACTGAACTTAAAATTTGATACAATTTTCAACTTCAGCTTTTTTATCACATCTGAATTAAACACTAAACCCTACAAAATAAAAATTACCATTTCGATAGCAATTTTTTTTTAACATAGATAGCCATTTTTTCAAAATTTCTAAAGATTGCAAAGCAAACATGCAGAAATACACAGAAAAAAAATGTTTTAAATCAAGCAAAAATAATGTTAAATAAAATCAAACAAAGTTTTGATAACCTTTTACATTTTTCTTATGTGAAAAAAAGATTATAAAATGTTGACATATTCAATTTAAATACGAAAATTTTAATTTCAACTCGAATCATGTTTACTTTAATAAGATTTATACTTAATTTAAAAAAACAGCGCTTATTTTTAATATATATTTTTTATAATTATTTGATTGTATTTCAAAAATATTGTAAAAAAAATAACATTTTTTCAAAAAAATTCCAAACTAAATTTAAAAAAAAATATTCAAAACGCTAAAACTGAAAAAAAATTGCTAAAAATTAAAGAAAAATTCTAGAAATTGAAGAAATTGGCGCCAATACTGAAAAATTGGTTAAAAGTAAATAAACTAAAAATTAAAAATAAATTGCCAAAATTGAAAAATCGCTTAATTCAAAAAAAACAAAAAACAGAATTTGAAAAGATTGAGGAAAATTAAAAATTCGAACCTAGATTTAAGGAAATTGCCCCAAATTGTGAACCTTGTTAAAATTTATATACTTCGTTAGAATATTATTTTACCTCAAGTTCTCTATGAATAGTTAAAAAATTTATTCAAAAAAATCGCTATAAAATTAAGAAAATTAAAGAAATTTACAACACTAAATCAAACTTTAAATTTGAAAATAAAATCGCTAGAATATTCAAAACGCTAAAAGTGAAAAATCGATAGAAATTAAAAGAAATTGGCAGTTATAAAATCTCTACGATTGAAAAAAATCATCAATACTGAAAAAATGGCTGTCAACAAAAAAAATTAAAAAAAAAAAACAAAATTAAAAAAAAACAAATTTAAAAAAAAAATTAAAAAAAAAAACAAAATTAAAAAAAACAAATTTAAAAAAAAATAAAATTAAAAAACAAAATTAAAAAAAAAAAATAAAATTAAAAAAAATCAAAAATTTTAAAATAGCGGAATTAAAAAAATTCATTAGAATTAAAAGTCACCAAAATTGAAAAATCTTTAAAATAAAAAACGTCAAAAAATAGGGAACAACGATAATTAAGAAAACTCTAAAACTGAAAAATAGTTTAAATAAGGAAAAATCACTTAAATTAGAAAAAAAAAACTTCTTGCCATTAACAATAAAAAAAAAATCTACAATACCGAAAATATCGCCAAAAGTATAATAAGCAACGAATTAAAAAACAATCGCTAGAAATTGAAAAAAAATGCTAGGTGATTAAAACCTTAATTAAAATAAAATTTGGCAAACTTGAAAAATCGTTGAATTTAATAAATAGAAAATTTTAAACCTGCCTGTTTTGACACTTGCTTGATTCTTAATTAAGCCAAAGGTTTTCTTAAGATATCTTGTCTTGTCTTAAAGTTAGCTGGTAGCAAGCCCGAGCAAAATGGCGCAGGTTGAGATAAGGCAGTGGTCGTCAGAAAAATTCGGACCTACATGAGAGCGCTCAACAAGCCGACTTTCGGGCTTATGTGTGTGCCTTCCTTTGGCACATGAGTTGGATGTAAAAAGTATCTTTTGATTTCGCTTGTTCAACCTTAACTTCTTTAATTTCATAAATTTGAAAAAATCACTAAAATTTAAAAAATTTTCAAAATTGATAAAAAAAAAAATGTCGAAATAAAAAAATGCTGAAAATATGAAAAAATCGCTAGAATATTAAAAAAACTCTTAAACTGAAAGAGATAGCCAAAATTAAGAAAAATCGCTAGGATTAGAATAAAGCAACAGATAAAAAACCGCTGGAATTTAAAACTAATCGCATAAATTTTAAAAATCGCTGAAAGTGAAAAAAGTTAAAATTAAAAACATGGGCGAAATTATAAAAAAAGCTACATTAAAAAAAGCAGTATTTCAAAAATAACTTCTTTAAACAAAGTCGCTAAAATTAAAAAAATTCTTGAAATGAAGAAACTTAAAAAATTTAAAAAATTGCAAAATTAAAAAATCCCCAAATTTAAAACCAATAATTAAACATTAAAAAAATCCCCAAATTTAAAACCAATAATTAAACATTAAAAAAATCCCCAAATAAAAAAAGAAAATTGACAAAATTAAAGAAAAAAATCTCAAAATAGGCTAAAGTCGATAGAATATATAAAAATCGCCAATTTTAAATAAATCGCTAACATAAATAAATCTCTAACATAAAATTCGTAAAATAGGAAAAAATCGCTAAAATATTAAAAAACTCTTAAACTTATAAATGGCCGAAATTAAGAAAAATCGCTAGGATAAGAATAAAGCAACAGATAAAAAATTGCTGCAATTTAAAAAAAATTGCAGAAACTAGAAAAACCGCTGAAAGTGAAAAAAGTTAAAATAAAAAAAAAATGGTAAAAATTACAAAAAAACACTAAAATTTAAAAATCTCTGGATTTTCAAAAATTGATTTATTGAAAAAAGTCACTATAATTTCAAAAAAAACCTAAAAACTAAGAAAACTCAAAAACTGAAAAATTGCCAAAATTAAAAAATCGCCAAAACTAAAAAAATCGCCAAACTAAAAACAAAAATTGCCAAAATTAATTTAAAAAAAAAATTAAAATATGTAAAAATCGCCAATTTAAAATAAATCGCTCGCATTGAAAAAATTTGATATTATAAAAACCGAAAAATTAAAAAAAAATCGCTTAAATTTAAAAAAACACTACAAAATTGATTTTAAATTGATAGTAAATTATAAAAAAAGTCAACCTGTAGCTGCTTTATAAAAATGAATACCTCGGAATATCTGCCTGTCTTGGCCTATTTGTGTTATCATAGTATTTCATTTAATACTACAATAAAGCAAACATTTTGTTCGTTTAGTCTCGCTTAGTTTTTGAGATATTGGTAATTTTTTTAAAAGCGCCGGACGAACAAAATCGTTGCAAGCTAGGATAGATCCCAATGGATTAATTTTAATGGAATAGCCACAGGGTGACTTTTTTATTCTTTAACAACCTAAGTTGTTAATATTTAGTTCATAAAAATATAAAATTAAAGTTTTATTTTAATTTCCTTTTTAAATTACTTTTTATCTGTTGCTTTTCGCTCGTTAAAGCCCCCATTTTCATAATGTCCTTTGACACGTTTATTGTTGATTCTTTGCCTTTAACTGTTGATTAAATTTAAATCTTTAATCGGCCTTAAGAATATTTTTTTTTAAACATGTGATAAAAACTATGAAAAATTTAAAATATATTTGTTAACTTAATGTATTCATTATGTAAACCGACATAGTGTTATCAAAATATATGTAAATTTTGTTATCAACATTTTGTATACCCAAAAATATGTATTATTTTTCCAACAAAACCATTTTTTAGAATTTGTTTGAATGTAATAAAAACAAAAGTACAGATTTATAATTTGAATTTATTTGTTGTTTGGAAAACAAAAATTAGACAAATAACTCAAATAAAATTTGTCAAAAACAAAAATGTAAAATTATTAGACAGCAGGAAAACAGGATACAGTTAAAACAAACTAACATGTAAATAATATACAAAATATACAATAGCATAGAAAACAGAAATTTTAAAAAATAAAATTTATGACTCCCTAAGATAGTTACAATTTGCCATAAAATTTTTTTAAAAATAATAGACAAAAAAAGGAGAAGAAAAAGAAAATTAAAAAATTGATAACAAGTAAAAATGATATATTTACTGGACGATTTATGTAAAAAATTTTAAACATTAATTAAACATTAAAAATAAGTAAAATAAAAACAACCGCAATAGAAAGAAAAACAAAAGGCAATTTATTTAAACTTTAGCTATTTAAAGAAATTTTGACAAAATTTATTGAAGATACAGTTAGTTCAAAATTTTAATTTTATTTGACAAATAAATTAAAAAATCTTTTCAGATTTTTACTTATAACTTTTTGTATGTATTTTTAATAACAAAGTATTTAGGAAAATAACAAATATTATTAGTTACAATAGAACAGATTTTACATTTACATTTCCTTTTTTTATTTTATCGTCAATCTGTCTTTTTATTTTTATTCATATTTTCTAACCTATAAACTTACCAATTTAAAAATTATCCTTGAATTGTAATGGCCTCAATAATTAATTTATAACATTTATAATTTTTTATATCCTTAACTATTTCAAGGACATAGTTACAATGTAGTTTTTAAAAGTTATTTTTACTTTTATATTTTGTGGTTTTAAATATTTTTCCAATTTACACCTTTAAGTAGATGCTATAAATTAAGCATAAAACTGCTTAAATTAAATGATTTATTTTTTTTTTTTTTTGTTGTGGGCTTTATTTTTTATTAACTTTTTTATTTCAGTTTTTTTTTTGTGGTTTTTTTTTTGTGGTAATTTCTGTGTTGATATTTAATATTAATGTGGTTTATAACACATCGATAGTTAAAATAATAATTTATGTAGTGTCACAAACACTAAAAGGGACAAATTTGTTATTAATAATTTTAAATAATATCATGTTAATAAACAGTAAGTCCTTTTCAGCACGATCCTGACAAAAATTCTTTATTACAGTTTTCTAGCCGACAGAGTTTGGACAGGCGGTCAAGGGAACATTTTTTCTCTTTTATAAACTCCACTTTCTAGACGCTAAATTCTAAAAACTACTTTATCGGTGAATAAACCCAGGAAGCTCAAAAGCTAATTGTAACATTTTAGCTAAAGCTTATTGGAACATGTTACAAATAGGTTTTTCTAGCCAAGGAAATTTGGTCCTTCCTGAAAAAAATTCCTCAAATCCTGACTTATCGGATATTTACTTTGGATAATGTTGAGTCTGTCAGTCATGCTATTCTTTTAGATATATAAAATGTGTTATAATTTCTATACAATAATAAAACAAATTAAAGCCTTAAATGCGGCTACACCGATATTTGTATGGGCTCTACACTGTTTGTGTTACAAATAAAAATACATGAAAAATAATTTGGAAGTCAAAAAACTTTTGGAAAAAATATTTTAAGTGAAAAAATATTTCAGGTGAAATAAAAAATTTTAATGTAAGATTTTTTTTTTTTTTTTGAAAAAAAAATATTTAAAAAAAAATAATTAAAAAAAAAATAATTTAAAAAAAAATATTTTTTCAAAAAAAAAATAAATTTAAAAAAAAAATAAATTTAAAAAAAAAATAAATTTAAAAAAAAATAAATTTAAAAAAAAAAAAATAATTTAAAAAAAAAATATATATTTTTTTACATTTCAAGTGAAATAAAAAATTTTGATTTGATTTTTTTTTTTTAAATTTTTTCGGTAAAATAAAATAAAATTTGAGGTGAAAAAAAATTAAGGTGAGAATAACATTAAAACTGACCATTAGATGCCTGGTGATAATATTTACAGAAAGAAAACATATTTGTTGTGACAACCGAATTCCTTGCCAACCGAAAAGTTTGGTTGGAGCAACCGACATATTTGGTTGTAGCGACTGAATTACGGTTAATACAATAAAATTTTGGTTGAAACCAAATATTTCAATTGGATCAGAAATACATTTGATTGCGATAACCAAATAATTCAGTTGCTGCAACCAAACTATTCGGTTGGCAAGAAATTCTGTTAACACAATAAATCTATTTTCTCAGTGCATTAGCATTGAAAAAGAAAGAGCGGCAATCGTTATTTTTCTAGTTACATCTAAATCACTTACTACACAGTGGAGAGAATGTAACTTTTTCAAGTCAACTGAACAGCTTCTGAACAGATTTCTTTTGATTGATTTTTAAAAATAATTTTCTTTACTTTGTTTAATAATCAGCAGTCAGCAAAATTTAATTTTTCGTAGAAATTTTTACATAAAAAATTAAAAGTTATGGCATACAAACGAAATCTATCTAAAATTAAAGGAATTTTGTACACAATGGTGTAGAGTAAAATGTGGTCGGGCTTGGCTGACTTTATTTTATTTTTTTACTTTTATTGAATTTGTAATATATTTTTTTTTCATTAAGTCCAACTATTTGTATAGTAAAACAGACAATGTGTATAAATTTCAATTTATAATAAAAAAAAATATTATTTTTTATACAGAAAAAAGTTTTTGCTTTACACATCATGTGTGAAACCTTTAATGAAGGATACAGATAATGTCAGATTTTTTTCCGTTTTTTATTAAAACTTCCAAAGGCCGTATTTTTTTTATAAAAAATCATTAATAGAAATTTATTTTTTCCATAATATTTTAAATTATTAAATAAATTAAGAGCGTGCTAGCTTATCAGTGCAGGGGTCGTGGGTTCGATTCCCACCAGAGTCTCTGGTCTGTTTTCGCTACAAGGAGCCGATGGCCTTTGTTGCTAGTGCTCGGTTAGGGTATTAAGATATAATTTGTAATTATATGATTAACATGAATAAAATAATAAATAAAATAAATAAATTAAATTTATTAATTAAAGTTATTAAATAAATTATTCTTAAATTATTTTGTGATAAATTTGTTCATTTCAAAATAAATCTCTTTGTAAGCAATGAATTCCCTGTCACATAGTTAAATTAGAAATTAATACTTTAAATTTCAGCAAACTCAGAAGCGTACTATAGAAAAAATTTTGTAATTCAAAATCAACTGTCACTAACTCATGTTTATGTGACTGCGCACGATTAACTGAAATCAAAAAAATTTTAGTAAAATATAAAAAAAATAAATAAATTGTATTTTCTGAACTTCCATTAAATTTCATAAATTTAAAATAAATAAAAACAGAAATTTTCTTGGATTTCTAAAACATCGAATTTCCGGATAAAAAAACTTTAGTTAAATAAAAAAAAAATAAATTGCATTTTTTGAACTTCCTGTAAGAACAAAAAAACTGAAATTTTCTTAGATTTCTAGAACAGTTTTCTGCAATATTAAACTTCTTGGAAAAACCAACTTACAAACTAATAAAATAATTTAAACATTTTTTTAAACAGCTTGATGTCAAATTGGTTATTTAAAATTTTCTTTGTTGGTATTCTTAAATATTTTACGTTTTGTTGCTTTAAATTAATACAGTAAAGTTAAAATTCTTTTAATTTTTTTTTTTATTTTATATTGTACACATGATAATTATGTTCCACTATACGTATACTTAATAAATTAACTATATTAATACGCATTGCTCATACGCCGCGTTTGAGAATTAAATATTAAATGCAAACAAATTTTTTATTTTTTTTTTTCGTAATATCAAATATCAATAATTTATTCGTTTTTTTTTTCTTTGAAATTACAATTATATTTTAAACAATTTTATTATTTTGCCAAAGTAACGTTTAAACATCTTAAAGTAACACGATATACTAAAATTTTAGCATGATAAAAACTCACTACATACTTAACAATGTTTTGGGAAATTTTTTTCTAACCAAAAGATGTTTATGTTAACAGAGTTGTAAGATTATGCTTGACAAATGATGCTGTTTATAAATTTAACAGTTTTCTGTTAAAAACAGAAAAAGAGAAGAGTGCACACAAAGAGAAATATTTAAGAAATTTAACATTATAAAAATGTTCTTGTTGTTAAATATTTAAAAAAAATCCTTTTAATATTATTGCTTTTGCAACAGGTTAATAAAATAAATAATTTTATTTAATATTTTTTAAATAATTAAACAAATTTTTGAGTTTTTAAAGACGACTCCTTTTTATTGACGTATTTTCTTCTTTGAATTGTATAGAAGTCATTGTCATATCTCCATCTAAAATTGTAAAAATTATCAGATTATGGGTGTCAACTTTTATGGCCATAAAAAAAAGGTTGTATTTTTTTTCCCACAAAATATTAAATTATGTATGTTGCAAGAACAAAATAATTTCACTTTTTTGTTCTTAATTTATTAAAAATTATATTTGTAATTTTGCAGCTTTATTATAATATTTATATTTTGTTCACACCTGCATTTTACAACATTATTTTCTGCATATTTTTCACTTTCTTGTCTGTGCTGTATATACATATGAAAGAGTAGTGTGTCTGACTGATTGAAGAATCGATAAATATACTGACTGACTGCCAGACTCATGGACCGACCGACCTCTACCGACCTACTGACCTACTAACTGACTAATTGATTGATTGAACGACCAACTAATTCACCATTGTCTAACCCAACCGCTGTAGCGGTAAGTAAGTTTCCCCTTCGGCCTAGACTTTCTTTGAAACAGGATTTTTTTTATAAATATTTACAAAAAGAGAGGCAAAATTGGAAAATTCTCCTCCTTAACATTCTGCTCAATCCGCTTCTGCCTAAAATATAAAATTTGTCTAGAAATCGTTGAAAATAGGGGTACCAAACCCTCCCTCCTAATGGTCTGCTCAAACCGCGATGGCTAGAAACCCAAAATTCTAAGTATGTGCTCGCGAGGACTAATTCATTGATAAGGTACTTTTTGGACTTCTAGGCAGGAACGTAGTCAAGGGAATAGTCTGCCCATTAATGGCCTACACAAACCGTTCCCTGTAGTATGGGCCAATTCACTAAACATAGTAAAAATAAAAACAGCGATTTAAATTGGGAAAGCTCTGCCCCCTAAAGGCATGCGCAAACTGTTTTTTTTTAAATTCTAAGAATTTCTAACCACTTTGGTAAGAATTTCTAAGTAAAAAAGATTTCTTTTTTTTAATTTTCTTCAGGAGCGTGGTAAAAATAGAATTGAAAAGGGGTAAACTCTCTCGAGTTTGAAAGGAAGAAAATCTCTCAAAAGGACCAAAGTATTTCGAAATCACTTTGACTGGAATCCTGAAATTTGAAATAATGCAATGGTAAGGTACTTCTTGGAATTTTAGCCAGAAACGTGGTAAAAATAGGAATTCAAAAGGGGAACACTTTTCCCCTGAAGGGCCTATCCAAACCCATTTGCCTAGAAATCTGAAATTTAAAATACGTTTTCCTTGGGATGTGGTCTAATTTATCGACGAGACACTTTTTGGAATTTTCATCAGAAATAAAAATTATAAAAATGAGTTCAATTCGCTGAAGCTGGGTACTTTAAGTTCCTTAATTGGTGAAGACATTCACTCAGAAATGATTTTTGAAATATTTTTGTGAAGAGGGCAACTTAGGTGAAATCTCCCTCCTTTACGTCCTGCCAAAACACTTTCGGCAAGAAATCGGAATTTTAAAATATGAATTAACACATTGAAGAAATTCTTTTTGGAATTTCCAATAATATCTTAGTAAAATTAAGATCCGAAAAGGGGGGAAAAAGTATCCCCTTAATCACCCAGCACAAACTGCTGCAGCTAGAAACTTTAAATGCGGCTTTTGTAGAATTTTAGCAGTGAGTGGCAAAAGGGTTGAATCTCCGTCTTAAAATTCTGTCCAACCCACCTCGGCTAAAAATCTAAAATTTAAAATATATGCTTCCTGACATATGGACTAATTCACTAAACAAATGCTTTTTGGATTTTTAATAAAAATGCCGTTTGAATGTAGTTTAAAAGGTTGAAAAGCAGCGCAGTCTTTGATGTCTATACTGAATTCCACACCACCACATATTTTCATTTTTCTCAAAATATTAATTTAAAAACTTGAAAATTAATATACTAAGTTTGGGGTTCAGTAGAACCTAAAAATATAATCTAATTGAAACATCCACTACAAAAAGTTGAAACAAAAACAGGAAAACCGTTAGAATAAAAATTTTAATTTTCATTTAGATCTATTCCGATAATTAACACTACCGTTAACGAAGTATCGGACTGTTAAGCTAATATAATAATAAAAATATAATGCATATTAAGGCGGGTCGAAAAAAAAATATTTCCAGATACACCGGCTAAGATTGAAGATTACTCAAAGAAGATAGCACTGCGCTAAATACAGCCTTTTAAAATTCGATTGTTATATATTTTTACAATTTTTACTCTTTATAAAATCGTTGATTTATTTACCTTTTAAAAAAATCGAGGTTTTTCTATATTGCAAATAATAAACACTGTTTGAAATTATTTATAGCTCTATTTATTTAAAACAGGCACTCAAATTGCAGAAAACACTTAAACAGCACACTTTATTAACACATTAGCCACACTTTAGTTCTTAACACTTCAGTGTTTTATTTAAAACTGAAACTGCTGCATCACCAAGTACCCGTATTTATATGAGTAGTCAGGTATTCTAGTTATTTCCAGCTATTAATACACTAGATTTTTCCAGCAGACAAAGAATTTACTAGTACCAAAAAAATTTCTGTAACAATATTGTATATAAATTTTATATATATCTTTCTTTCATCATTTTTGACTCTAATCATGGTTCCTTCCGTTAAATTCTATGCAGTTGCCAATCATGGTTCCTTTCGACCCTTAAGTCTAATTATTTAAAAACTAAAAGAATAGAGGCTCTATTTTATTAAACTGTGGGTTTAAGAGTTCTTTGAGTCAAATTTGACAATAGGGTGCTTAAAAACCGTGATACCAGAAGTCAAAACTAAAAGTTGGCGTCAATATGGAGTCAAAACAACATATAGGAAAATGTAGCTATTATCCTGCTATAAATAACAAAAAACCTAAGTCTTTGATTTTAGGGGATCACAGGTTCAACTTTTGTCTTTGTCGACCCATCCTAGTACTCATCTTAGTTGCATATTTTATCATTTAATGACTCATAATTTTAAAGTCATTATGTCTTTCCATTACAACACCTTTGATACTTAACTTGCAACATGTGCGATGAGCTAAAAAATTTTAATGAAATTCAAGAAGATTACGTGCTTTTAAATTATTATGGAAATTTTTGCTTAACAAAATACACTTAGATGGTTTTTCAGATGAACGAAAATTGAATAACAAACCTGCTTACAAAAACAAAAAAATCTATATTCACTAATTTGTCTCACAATGGACGTCTTGTGGAAACCACATGTTAATAGAAATAAAATTCTAATTTTCTTTCTTAAATTTCTGGGACAATATAAACACTACAGTATTGCAAATTTTTTTAAACTTGTAGATTTTATGACCGAACAGTATTCAAATGACGCGTATTAAAGAGGGGTTATTATCGAAAAATGTAACAATAAAATTTTCAGAGGAACTTATAGCTAGCTAACGTCACTTAAAGGTGGCAAAATAGAGCTAGAAATGATAGAATCTGAAAAATGCCAGATCAAATTAGATCCAGCAATATATTTGTGGATTAAATAAGATCAAAATTTAAATAAATGGCAGAACGAATTGTTTACTTTGTTCAAGTATTTTAACAGGAGGAACCTTGATGATATTTTTCACATCCTCCACATTATAAAGAATATAAAAATTAAAAAAATTTAACATATTTTTAGAAAACTTTTCTCAATGTAGTATAAAAATATGATTTTTTGGTGAAAGTCAATTTGTTTGCCTTTTAACCCTTTTCGCTCAACTCTAACCCCTTTTTGTTGGTAATATTTATTGTTCTAATTAGAACTTATTAAACAACTACACAACGTACCGTGTGTGATTCCATGGTAAAGTTTTTACTTTATTTATCGTACTGTCATACATCATTTTACACAATGGAAAGCCCACATTCATTGTTTTTAATTTTTAAATATCTTGTTAATTTATCCTACTAAAATATGCAGGATATGCATTTGTATTTGCTGAAAATCATACAGTGGAAAATGTTTGTATATGTGATTTATTGATAAGTACTTTAGGTTTTGTGCTTTATATTAACAATTGATTGTAACAATAGATTGTCTTGTGGTCTGCATAACTAGGTAGTACTAGTTATTCAATTACATTTCTATTGAACTAATTTTATGATTCAATTTACCTACACTATGGGTCATATGTCCATACAAAAGTTGGCAATTACTTTGAAGTAATTATTTTTTGCTTAAAATGATTTTTAACGCAAAATTTTTAACACGGAATATTTTTTTATAGTAACTGACTGTAGTGTATTTAAAAAGTTATCCGTACATTTATTTTTAAATGATTAAATAGAAATATATTTTTTAAAATTTTTTTTTTAATCTTAATACGAATACTTCGTTACAGTCCATGTTTTCATTTAAAATGTTATGTTAATTAATAAAAAAAAATTAGAAAGAAAAAATAAAAATAAAAAAATAAAAAAAAAATAAAAAAATAAAAAAAAATAAAATGAAATGAAATGAAAAAAATAAAAAAAAATGAAATAAAAAAAAATAAAAATAAAAAAAAAAAAAAAAAAATAAAAATAATAAAAATTAATAAAAAAAAATTAATAAAAATAAATGAAGTCATTAATTTTTAACAACATAAATTTGTTGTTTGTTGAAAAAAGAGAATAAAGGAAGAACTAATTAATTTCTAAGGATTTGATAGTTTACTGTTTAAAGAAATAACTAAAGCAAAAATTATTTACGGATTTGATAACAGATAAAATAAATGAAAAATCCGTCATTTTTTACCATTAATGTAAGTTAATTCTGTAACATTTAAAAATAAATAATTTAAATGAAAATTTCAAAATAAATCGGTTTTTAAAGGATTTTTCATTTATTTTAAATTACATTTTCAGTTAATTTAAACTAAAAACTATTTTGAAGCATAAATGAAACTTGTAACGTCGCAAATTACTACTCTGATTTGGCTACTTTAATTTACAATTAATGTAAATTTAAATTTCATGCGTTGTAGACGCACTAAAGTTTTATTCAATGTAAATACAACATGGGCATAGCCGGTATATTTTATATAGGCACGTGTGTATGTTGTTCTTTAAACGTTATACAAACTAGTTTGTGTGTAGCACACACTACTAGTTATTAACACTTACTTTATTTGTTTTAATTTTTAGCCGCATGCAATTCTCATTAATTTAATGAAATTGTTTAATAAGTAGACAATGTTTGTAGTCATTCGGGGTGGTTAACCTGAGCTGCCATAAACTCATCACTGGTCGGTATTCCGGCATTTTTAGAGACAAAAGACTTCGGTCGATAGACTTCGGTTGGTTGCCTCTTAATCAAATTAATTCTACATACTTCGCGGAATGTTCTAATTTTAAAGCCTTTGCGGACTGTTCTAATTTTACAGCCTTCGCAGACTGATCTAATTTTACAGCCTTCTCGGACTGTTCTAATTTCACAGCCTTCGCGGACTGATCTAATTTGACAGGCTTCACGGACTGTTCTCATTTTACAGCCTTCGCGGACTGTTCTAATTTCACAGCCTCCGCGGACTGTTCTAATTTATTTTCAGTGGGATTACATACGACCTCGACGCCTAGGAAGTCGCCAACCCGAACCTGTATCCGAGTCAGTGGACGACTACCTGTCGAACCCGTAACCGAGTCAGTAGACGACCACCTGCCGAAGCCGTAACCGAGACGGTAGACGACTACCTGCCGAACCCGTAACCGAGTCAGTAGACGACTACGTGCCGAAGCCGTAACCGAGTCAGTAGACGACTACGTTGCCGAGAGAAATTTTACACCAAGTGTACCCGTGTGAAGAATAAGGGTGTTGCCTTTCGTGAAATATTTTTATTTATTTATTGTAGATGAAATTAATTGTTTGAATAAAGAGAGAAAAAAAATATATTGAGTTATTACGAAAGGTTTTCGGGTCCTCAAGTACACCCTGGATACGACTGAACTCCAAATAATATTTAGTCTACTCGCAAACAGACTTAAATTGTGAAATAATTTCTTAGTAAAATCTCGTTTTTATTTATATGACCCCAATGTTTAGTGGTGAAAAGTGATTTAATGTTAACGAAGGTAATAACATTACATCAAAATGATTTAATGTAAATGAAGGTAATAAACATTACGGTCAATAGATATTTGTTTTGTGTAATTTAGTATGTAATGAAGCTTTAATTTATGTAATGTATTGAAATCATTATACAATTTGGTAACAAATGTCAATAACGCCTTAATGTTGTATAGTAAAAACCTTATTTGATATGTAAAGTTTAAGAAACTCTTAAGAGTTAATGGTTACTAAAGAGCTCACCATTATTTATACTTATGAAGGTTTACATATTAAATTTAAAGCTTCATTCTTAAGTTAATGGGTTGATCAGAATTTTTTTGTTTTGGAAAATATTCCTTTTAAAATTGTTGCAGTAATTTTTGTATAAATTTTTTGAAAATTTATTTTAGTTTGTTTGCAAAAAAAAAATAACTTAACTTTATTATAAGTGTTTATCATGGTCCTTAGTTATTGTCAGTGCTCTTGTCAATCTTGCCATTTCTTTTAATTCCATTTAATTAAGTGTAAATTTCATCAAATTATCACATAACTGAATCTGTAATAGTGTGTAATGTCTGTAAACTACAAACTGTGATATTTTGTCAATTATCCTTTAGAAAAATCTCATTAACATTCTGCTATTCAGCTTCAGGGTCATACATATAGTATTCCTGTATATATTTCACACGTGGTTTAAAATTATGAATTTACGAAAAAAATACTGCACATAAATTAAGTATAGAATTTGAAAGGACTTTATTTCCACTTTTATGTAAAACTATTTCTAAAAATCTAAAATCGTACAGCCAGAAAATAAATTTGTTGTCCCAATCGAATTTAATTTTAAAAAAATCGGTCGGCTGCTGCAATCGAAGTAGGTTTGTGAAACCCAAAATTTCAGTTGTATTATCTGAACGATTCGGTTGGAACAAAAACTTTATTTAAAAATTATTGAAATTAGTTAAGTTTAATGAAATTGCAGCATACACTTTTTTAAGCCGCAATTTCAGTGTTACACTCAAAAAAAAAAGTCTGTAATGCACTCAAAAAAAAAGACATGAACTAAAATGTAGTCAAAAATTTCCTTCAAAATAGTTATTTAATTTAAGTAAAATTTTATTAAAACTTAGAAAAATTTTCTTTAAAAGAATAAAAATTTCTAAGTTTGAGGAAAAACGAAATAGTTTATATACTCAGAAATAGTTCTTGTTTTTCTTAAGTAATATTTCTTGATTTTAGGAAAAAAAAAACAAGTAAATTAAGTAAAAATGTACAAATTTTAAGAAAAAACATCTTAGTTTTAAGAAATTTGCATACTCAAATGTAATAAATAAAATTTAGTTAAAAAAAAATTTAGGGCATAATTTACTCCCATTTAGTTCAAAAAATGTGTCTAACTTAAATCGAGAAAGTACTTGAACTTAATGTGTGTTTATTTTTTGTTCGTCAGTAGTAAACTAAACAAACTAAATTTTAGAAAACCATTTCCAAATTCAGTTTTGAAGAATTTTTTACTAAAAATTAGTTAAGACAAGTAAAAACTAAAAGTAATAAATTTTTTCCTATGTAAAAATAAAAATTTACTTGTTTTTAGAAACTGATGAACTATTTCTGAGAAAAATTTTCATGCAACTTAGTTCAGATAAATTTGAAAAATTTTAATAAAATATTTTTTTTTTTTAAGTAAACATTTTTTTGGTCTTAGAAACGGATAAACTTTATCTAAGGAAAATTTTCATACAACTTAGTTCAGATAAATTTTAAAAAATTTTAATAAAATATTCTTTTTTTTAAGCAACAGAAAATTTTGCTGTGATATTTTGATAAATTGAGCCCAGCGGTATTTTTTGCTAATCTTAGCAACACGTGTCCGCTGACGTGTAGCACAATGAAATTAGTAGAAAAATTAGTAAGCGCTACAAAATTTTAGTAAATTGCTGTAAACTTAATGAATTGTAAAAATAGCAAAATTTAAATTTTTTAAAAAAAATAATTAAAATGCCCAAAATAACTCAATTATTTTTAGATACATTTGTTACACTTTAAAGCTGCTAATTTCTTTTAAAATTTCCTTACGAATTCAAATATACAAATTTATATTTTTTATCGAAAATTTTTTTGTTTACTTTAAAAAAAAAAAATATTTTAGACAAAATTAAAAAAAAAAATGCAAAGGCTTAAAAAATAGTTAAAACATGAACAAATTTATTATTTTGTTTTGAAAAATATTTTTAGTAATTTTTTTTGGATTTTAAGGTCACATTTTAATTGCTTTAAGGGCTGATTTTTAGAACTAAAAAAGTTTTTAGTTTAATTTTAAGTGGATGTCCTTTTTTTTGGACTTTAGTCGGTTGTGAAAGGTAACTTCATTTTAGATCCCTGGTTTTGATCAGGCAATTTAAGTTTGTATGTATCAGTTTGTTTTAGTTATTAGTAAAAACATTTCCTTCAATATTAAATTTTTTTTCAAAATTAGTATTTTTTTTTTTTGCTAATTTTAGCAAATCGGTTTTTAAAAATTTGTAAAATGATTTCTGAACTTAGTAACAAAAATTTGTAAATATTCTGTAAAATTTTTGTAATTTGTAAAATAAAAATAGCAAAAAAAAAATTACTAAATAATATTTTTTTTTTTTACTTAAAATTAGTACAAAAATAGTAAAGTGGGATTGAAACCGTTTTAAAAAAATTTTCTACTAACTTTTTTCTGTGAGTGTAAGTATACCGACATAATTCTTTGAGTGTATTATTAATTTAAGAAATATAATTTGGTTTTAGTTTTCCCGTCTAGTCAAAAAATAAGTTAAGAACTTTTTGCAATTCATGATTTCCAACCACGTGTGCTTTGTTACCAGCCTACTAAGATTTAGTAATTAACTGATGAACAAAATTTATTTTGTTTACAAAATGGCCTTAAACAATTAATTATGAAAATGTAAA
Source organism: Eustalomyia histrio (assembly GCA_949748255.1). Classification (NCBI taxonomy): domain Eukaryota; kingdom Metazoa; phylum Arthropoda; class Insecta; order Diptera; family Anthomyiidae; genus Eustalomyia; species Eustalomyia histrio. The sequence goes on from OX456527.1 coordinate 123,477,731, forward strand.
AGGCAACTAAAATAATTTAAATAAATAACACTATGCAACAAAATGAGGGTCATGGTCTGGGTTATGCAAAATTCATAGGAACAAAGGTACAGTTAAATCCTTTAAAGGACTTAGTGCTGCAAAGGTACAGTCAAAATTAATGGCCATTAAAAAATATTAAAATTTTTCTCAAATACTGTTTGAAACATATGGAACTCAAAAAATAGTAGAAAAGACCCTCGGAGCAAAATTTAGCCTGTAGATAATCACAATGAACTTTTATGATAAAAATTTTTGGTAAAAACATTTCGTGAGTCATTTAAGTCCTTTTCTTTTTAAGGAATACCAAAGACGTCCCCTACACGAGCATCAAAAATTTTGATTATATTTTTTAAAAGATGTTTTATACAAAATGAAAAAAAAAATCAAAGGCTTAAAAATCTTAAAAATTGTTAAAACATAAACGAATTTATCATTTTGTTTTAATTTGGTAATTTCTGTTTTGAAAAATATTTTAGTCAATTTTTTTTTTTACTTTTAAGGTTAAATTTAATTGTTTTTAGGGCTGATTTTTAGAACTAAAAAACCCTTTTTAAGGCTATTTTAAGTGGATGTCCTCTTTTTAGACATGAGTCGGTATCTTCACTTCCGATCCCTTTTTTAATCCTATGTAACATTTAAGGGCAATTTAAGTTTGTATGTACAAGTTTAAATTATTAGAAATAACATTTCCCCTTCAATATCGACTTTTTTAAAATTAGTATTTTTTTTTTTTGCTAATTTTAGCAAATCGGTTTTCAAAAATTTGTAAAATGATTTCTGAAATTAGCAACGAAAATTTGTAGATATTCTGTAAAAATTGTAAAATGAAAATAGCAAAAAGATTTGCTAAATAATAATTTTTTTACTAAAAATCAGTACAAAAATAGTAAAGTGGGATTGAAACCCGTTTACAAATTTTTCTACTAACTTTTTTTTCTGAGTGTAAAACAGGTATTTTAAGTGTTAAAATATTCTGATAATATGTTTTGCTGAAAGTTTCTCTAAAATTTCCAAACGCGAACAATTAATCCAGTAGCTGTAAAATCCTTAAAAAGCTAAATTATAATTGATGGTTTGAAGCCCTGTAAAATAACACTGTAAATGTAATTGTGAAAATATTTTGTTAATATAACACCTAAAGAAAAATTTTACAAAAAAATTTTATGCTGAATATATTTGAAATTTATATAATTTGAACGTCCATTGTAGAACACTTTTAAACATCAAAATTGCAGATACAGATATTTTAGTCATATTTTATACAGCATTGGCTAATAAAATGGACATTGTATTTTAAGGGTTTATTAAAATTGACTGTGCCCACGCAGCGCCAAACCCTTTAGAGATTTTACAATGCTAACCTAATGCATGGGCATAAGAATCATCCACACCCGAAAATAATGTTGCACAGTGTTATTTCGAAATACCACACCAAAAGCAATACAAAAATTGTCTCTAACATAAGTAAATTTAACAATGACAAATTATTAAGAAGCACCACCAATAGAAAATATCAGTTTTTTTCTCAAGTGTAGATCTGATTGAAAAATTTTGTTAAAACGCTTAATTTATTAATTTGGAAAAGCCGATCTAATGATCCATTATAATGATCATTAACATCATAGTAGGAGACCTTCCTAAAAAGTGCTTAGAAATGATAAATTTTTTTACAATAAAATAATATTTAAAAGTTTTTAATTAGATTGTTCTCAGACATTTGCCAAACCGCCCTTTTTTTTCTTAAAAACTTTAAAAATAATTTTAAATTAAATTTTGCACTATTTAATAACAGAATAAATAGCTTCTAAGCAATTTAAGTTTAATGTACCTGAAAACAAATGCTCTAGTGTTCATAACACTATACCATGAACATGATTGTAATTGGCCCAACAGCACTTAGCCATAATGGCAGCCACAAAAAAGCAAAATCACTTGTTGTTTGACCTCAAACTATAAATATAAACAAAAAAAATACATAACACAGAAAAGTGCATGGATTTAGTTGAAAGATTAAAATTTACTTTTTAATACTTTTAGTATGAAAATTGTACCTGAATTTTAAAGTAATCACAAAAATGGAAATTGAAAATTTATAAGTTTTTGAATGTTAAATAAAAGTAAAAAAAACAAAAAAGAAACTTAAAAAGTTAAATGTCACAAAAACGAAAAGAGTGTAGTTGACAGGTTAAATTAAAAGTTTTAAAATTCTGTACAAAAAAAAACAACGGTCAAATAAGTTTTCAATTATAACTAAAATTCGTGGAAATTAAGAGAAAAAAAATGTTAAAGTATTAAATATTATAAAATATTTTTTGCAAAATTTATGTTAATTTGGAATTTCTATTTAAAAAACAAAATCCAAAAGAAATTCTGAATAAATAATCTCATACATCAGGGAACACTTAAATATTTTAAATTTAAGGCTTCTAGCCTAACGAGATTTGGACAGGCCGTTAGGGTCTGTTCAGCAAAAAAAAAAAATTGTTCTGCTGTTGATATCGAAATACTTCCTTAGCAAAAATTTAATTATTTTTTACAAGCTTTAATTTTCTGACATTAGGGCAGTACATTAGGGTGGTAGGAACGGAGATCTGGTGGCTTAATACCAGAACAGAATACTTGAGGTCAATGGCCCTTAGAGTAAAACATTGGTCCCCACACATTAAGATCCGAATATATAACGAACGAAGGCGACCACTATGTTCGGAACTACTCTCGGTCAGCCAAGACGGGTTAACTGTTTTCGATCTGGCATGCACATACATGTTTATATACGTTCATACATAGTTCAATATATGACCATACAAGATCTTTTGGATGACCATTTTGGGGTCCCATGTAAAAATCAAAATATATATGAACAAACATGTGCTTGTATATGATCATATATGGGCATACATGGTCATATATGTCCATGCATCGTTCAATATATGACCATACATGATCTCATATCTTCGGGTCCGAAATTTGAAAGGTATATTGTAGTATATGGTTATATATTATCATAGATGCTTATATATTATTCATGTATGCTCATATATGAACATATATGACCGTAGATATATGGTCATATATGAGATCATGTATGGCCATATATTGAACCTTGCATAGACATATATGACCATGTATGGCATATTACAAAAAAAAATAAAATTCTAAAAGTAACGTTACCTGAATTTGTAATAAACATTCAAATATTCCCTTTATAAAGCCACACTCTTACAGCCATGTAGGAAACCTGAAGTTAAGTGTCTACAAGTCACCACTTTTGTCGACTATTTGGGTGAATTTTTGGTGGCATGTCCACAAAGCGTCTATACTTTTAACATTCCATTTTTGCAGCTGCAAGGTTGTGCTTGTTCTTGATTTTTTTAATTGATTTATTTTGTTAAAAATACATGTGCATAGCTGCATGCACAATTAAAGTTTTTAATAAAAATATAAAGAAAAATGAATTTAAAAGTTAAATATAAAAATATATAATGAGCAAAAGAAATTACAAAAAACTTGTGAAAAAAAACAACCAATTTTGTATAAAAATAACAAGAAAGAGGCAACAATTTTTAGTGAAAATTGCAACTGTAGAGATTTTGTGGAGCCTGTGCATGATTTTGTGCAGTTTTTCGAAGATTTGTCTACTTCAAAATTAAATTTGCACGAAATTTTTATTTACTTTAATGAAATTTATAAAAAAATTTTATTAATAAAATATCTAATTTAACAAAATAAATGCACCTGTTTAATCTTATTTCACTCCTAGTGTGGAAATCAAATAAAAAGTTCCAAAAGTGTAGACTAGTATTACTAAAATGTGCTAATGAATCTCTGGTTCCAATGTCAACACCTAGTCAATAGATGTGTAGATTCGCAATGACACGCACATGTTAAATGTCTACAGCAGAAAACGTTAGTTGGGGCATAATAAGTCAGTAGTACTGGTGACAAAGTCAATAGTGAATTAGTACAGTTTCACTATTGACATTTCCTACAGGGAGTATATCGACAAAATCAAAAGCTAATATTTTTTGAAAATACTACAATAAAATGTTTTTGTTTTTAAACAAAAATATAAAATTTTTAAAACATTGCTTTTGGAGTTTTTGCCAAACATTTAAATATTCTCTTTATAAGGCTGTATTAACAGTATTAACTCCCCTTCAATTTATATTTTCTTTTTATAATTCCACTAGAGAAGTTTTATTATCAAAATATATTTAGTTTTATTTTTCATTCGCAATTATGGTGGAGAGGGGGGGGGGGGGGGAATTATAATCTGCCTCTTTGTTTATATTCATCATGTGCACATTTAGATAAATTTCCTGTAATATTCAAAATGTTCTATTGTTGTGTTATAAAGTGTACCCAAGCGATTTGAATATATGAAATTGCAACAGTAGAGAATTGTGGTTTTTATAATAAACTGTTATTTTTTTTTTTAATTTGTTTTCTTAAAATAAATTTAATTTCCTTTTTTATTAAAAAAATTCAAACTAGGACTTCCTTAGAGGAACTTGATTTTCATAATTTTAATCGTGTTGTGGTGCGAGATATAATACAGAAACTTATACCGGATTATAAGGTGTCATACAGGAAATGAACAAAAGTTTGTGTAAAAATGTTTTCATACACTGCAAGAAAAATTTATTAAAATTTCAAAAATGTAGGTTAATCAAATTTGTTAAATAATATGAATAAAAATTTTTAATATAAACTTTTTGTTTAATGAAACTTTTTTCTGATATATATTATTACGGAGATTCTATTCACCAATTTCAATTTTCCCATATGCCAGCTCTAAAATGTAAATTAATTGCCAGCAATGGCAACTCTTCACTATCAAATAGCAGAGCAGAATATTCTATCATGTTTACATGTGCCTGCATTATCATTTGGTGGATGGTTCTAGTTAGCAAATTTTAGAACCATCCACTCGAGAAGCAGCGTTGCCATATTATGTTCCCTACACTTTTACCACTTTTTAGTTATTCTCACCACCCATATAAATACGTGCACAATGTGATATGCTAGTCAGTGTTAATTAAAACGTTGCTAAGGCAACATAACAGAGCCAAGCAACATTGGTTATTAATTGTATTAAATTTTGTTAAAAGTGTTATTGTAATTTAACAGAGCCTGTTTAAGTTTGTGTAAATAATGAGTTGCTATTAAAATTGCAATTGTTATTTATTTTTTGTCATATTTTTTGTAAATTAATCAAGGACTTTAAAAGGTAAACTCGTAACAATATAGAAGTTTTTACTAATACAATGAAATCTTTAAGGTTTCGTAAAAATTTCATTAAAAAAAAGTTTTATAAAAATAAAAGTTTATATTGTATATTTGTATTGAAGGTATGAAAAATAAATTAATTATATTAATGCAAATTTTAATTGGACTGAGTTTTAATAAAATTTCATAGATTTTGGGAAACATAATATTATTTTTATCAGTGTGTTTGGTACTCGTATTAAGAACAAATACTATGCAATTGCTAAAGAATATTGTAGAAATATATTTTTATTTTAAGGAAATATATTTTTAGATAACAAAATAAGGTTAGAGAGAGTTTCTAGTAAAAGACAATAGAAGTATGAAAACTTTGATAAATATTTTTATAAAAAAATAGAATATTAATATTTTTTATATAATTTATAATTATTTAATTTTTTCCCTATATTTGTATTTATATTAAATTTAGTAAATCCCTTAGCTAAGAAAAATAATTCCTTAATTCACCACCAGTTGCTAACGCATTATCAATACATTATCTCCTTAAAAACTTTATTGTAATTATAAATTTCTGATTAAGTCACGTTTCCTGTAATGACAACAAAATTCACAACCAATTAAATAAACAAACAATTTCACAATATATTTAATACTACCGCACAGAAACAAAAATAATCAATGAAATACATTTTTGTTCATTAAAGGATTTATCAAAATAGAAATATTTTCGTATTTTAATTGGTTTTTAATCTCTACGGAATAAAAACAATAATCACTTATAGTCGTATGTGTGTATGTAGCAAGAACTCACAAAAACATTTTAAGCAAATTGTTTTTAAAATACAAAATGTTAAATTTGTTAAAAAAAATTACAATAATATTTTAAGTCTGTAAAATATTAAGGACTTCCTTTATAATACAATTTTTTAAATAATGATTAATGTATTGAAATATGGGTAACAACATGGTAAAACCTAAAAATAAATTGTGGCAAATTTTGTTGGGGGAAAAAAGTTTAGAGCAGAAAATAATTTCAAGGTAAGAAACGTAATAATATTCAAACGTAATCAATCATATCTATACACGCAGAGAAAACCAAATGATTGAAATAACAAATTAGGGGAAAAAAAACTAAAAAAAAGTATCCAGTGAAAATTTTTGGTTTACCTGTATATAATTATATATGGGCATACATGGTCATATACGTCATTGCATAAATTAATGTATTACCATACACTCAGAAAAATAAGTTAGTAGAAAAATTTGCAAACGGTTTTCAATCCCACTTTACTATTTTTGTACTGATTTTTAGTAAAAAAAATATTATTTAGCAAATCTTCATACAATTTACATTTTACAAATTACAGAGTTTTTACAGAATATTTAAAAATTTTTGTTGCTAATTTCAGAAATCATCAAATTTTTGAAAACCTATTTGCTAAAATTAGCAAAAAAAAAAATTACTAATTTTAAAATAGTGGATATTGAATGAAATGTTATTTCTAATTAAAATTTACGCCTACAAAATTAAATTGCCTTAAAATGTTACAATCCTTAAAATAGCACTAAAAAGTTTTTTTAGTTCTAAAAATCAGCCCTAAAAACAATTAAAATTTGACTTTAATAGTAAAAAAATATTGACTAAAATATTTTTCAAAACAGAAATTACCAAATTAAATCAAATTGATAAATTCGTTTATGTTTTAACAATTTTTAAGATTTTTAAGCCTTTTATTAATAAATAAATAAATAAATAAATAAATAAATAAATAAATAAATAAAAAAATAAATAAATAAATAAAATAAAAAAAATTGATGCTCGATAAAAAAAATTTAAAATTTTGTACTAATCACAATATTTAGTAATTTTTTTTTTTGCTGATTTTAGCAAACCGGTTTTAAATTCCGCTTAACAAAAAGTTTCCTAAAATTTAGTAGCGGCTACTAAATTTGCTACTAATTACATTGTACTACACGGCTAAGATTAGCAAAAAAATACCGCTGGGCTCAAATTAGCAAAATTTTCCGTAATAACAGCAATTGCCATTACAGACTTTTTTTGGTGAGTGTAGCAAAAATTTAATAATTTTTTGCAAGCTTTAATTTTTTGACATTAGGGTAGTAGGAACGGAGATCTGGTGGCTTAATAGCAGAACAGAATACTTGAGGTCAATGGCCCTTAGAGTAAAACATTGGTCCCCACACATTAAGATCCGAATATATAACAAACGAAGGCGACCACTATGTTCGGAACTACTCTCGGTCAGCCAAGACGGGTTAACTGATTTCGATCTGGCATGGACATACATGTTTATATACGTTCATACATAGTTCAATATATGACCATACAAGATCTCTTGGATGACTATTTTGGGGCCTTTTTTTGGTGAGTGTACATAATCTCATAGATGATCATTTATCGTCGGATCCGAAATTTTAGGGTATAAGGCCGATCTCCGTTAAATAATAATGTAATTTTTTGTCAAAAAAATTACAAAAATTTAGAAAAAACTGTTTTATAGTGATATATTAGCATATATGAAACAGCGTAATCTTAGAATTCTATTCGCAATCCTCTATTTGAAGGTAATGAATATTTTTTTATTATTGCTAATGGATTTTTCCTCCCCAAGGGTATTATTTATTCGTGAGAAATATCTCTTTATCGAAAAAAAAGTTTCGCGCGAAATACATAAAAAATACAAAAAAGATTTTTTTTCCGCACACACCTTTTTACACAAAAAAAAAAAAAATAACAAAAAAAAATCCGCGAAAAATTTTTTCATACAAAAATTATTTTTTTGTTAAAAGAATTAAAATTTTTTCCGCACATACTTTTTTTATACAATAAAGAAAAATTCCGAAAAAAAAATCCGAAAAAATTTTTGATTAAAAAAAGTTTTGGATTAAAATTTTTTTTGTTTACAAAATTTGTTTGGCTTAATTTTTTTTTTTTTTTTAATGTTACTAATATTTTTCTTTAATTTCTGCAATTTTTTGTCAAAATTACAAAAATTTAGAAAAAATAATTTTTTTACATAAAGAAAATTTTTAAAGAAAAATCATGTCCCCAACACAAAAATTATTTTTTCGCTAAAAAAAATTAAAAAATTTTTTCCGCACACACTTTTTTTAAACAATAAAAAAATTCCAACAACAAAAAATAATCCGCGAAAAATTTTTTCACACGAAAAATTTTTGATTAAAAAAATTTGTGATTAAAAAATTTTTTCATTAACAATATTTGTTTGGCTTAATTTTTTTATAATTTTTAAAAAATGCTACTAATATTTTTCTGTAATTTCTGCAATTTTTTGTCAAAATTACAAAAATTTAGAAAAAATAATTTATTTACATAAGGAAAATCTTTAAAGAGAAATCATGACCCCAACACAAAAATTATTTTTTCGCTAGAAAAATTTAAATTTTTTTCCGCACACACTTTTTTCATACAATAAAAAATTCCAACAACAAAAAAGTCCGCGAAAAATGTTTCCACACGAAAAATTTTTGGTTAAAAAAATTTTTGATTAAAAATTTTTTACATTTACAAAATTTGTTTGGCTTAATTTTTTTTTTTTTTTTTTTTTGAAAAATGTTACTACTGTTTTTCTGTAATTTCTGCAATTTTTTGTCAAAATTACAAAAATTTAGAAAAAATAATTTTTTTACATAAGGAAAATCTTTAAAGAGAAATCATGACCCCTGACTCGTTTTACAAACTCCTCTTTCTCCCGATTTGCAATGTTCCAAAAAGGGGCAACGCAAATCAGGGTTCGACGTTATTCCAATATATCAAGATAACTTAAATCTTTTTGTAAAATATAATTTTGATAAAAAACTTGCTTAACTGAGTTTACCACAATATTAAAGATATCTTTTAATGACTTTTTGACTGTTAAAAGCAACTCGAGAAAATTTAAATTTAACACTCCAACATGTTCACATACTAAATGCCCAATGTAGCCCTAAATCCTTTATAGGACGACCCCAAAAATTTTTTTTATTATTTTTTATTTAGCAGCTAAAGCTGCTAAATTTCATCCTTACTCAATATGTCTACGTTAATAATTCTCATATAACTTTTTCCATTTGGTTTCTGAGTCAGATAACGAGTGATTATCTCAAACATGCCATTCTTTTATTATGTTTTAAGATTTTTTTTATATAAATCTATATTTGTTTAGTAAAATTTAAAAACCAATCTAAAAATCGAAATATATATGAGCATACATGATCATACATGGGCCTGTATATGATCATACATGGGCATACATGGTCATATACGTCCATACATTGTTCAATATATGACCATACATGATTTCATATATGATCATATACCTTCGGATCCGAAATTTGAGGGTATATGGACGTATATGATCATATACGAGCATACATGAATAATATATGAGCATGTATGATAATATATGCACATATATCACCATATACCCTCAAATTTCGGATCCGAAGATATATGATCACATATGAGATCATGTATGGACGTATATGACCATGTATGCCCATGTATGATCATATACAAGCTCATCTATGATCATGTATGCTCATATATATTTCGATTTTTAGATGGGAAATCAATTTTACAAACATCATTATCTACATTCTTGATTTACTAATTTTCCGCTTTTTGTGTATTTAATAACTGTACGATTTACAAACCACAAAACTCAATTTGCTTCTTTTTTTTTGCAGTTATAAAAACTGAAACTCAGCAAGTCTCAACTTAACAATAATACAAATCCACAGCAGTTAAATTGGTTTTATTGTTTGGATTTGTTAAATGTTTTAGTTGATGCAGTATTTTTCATGGTTTGTCACTTAAATGTAGTGACAAAATGACAATAATACTTTTCTATATGAAAAAGATTTTATCTCATCATTTTGAGTTATTTTTTTTTTTTGCAAACTTATGCGATTATTTTTTTTTATATTTTTTACTTATGAAGGTCGAGATTTATTTATAAGAAGATTACTATGAAAGTTTAAAGATATTGAAAAAATTGGGACAGGCTTTAAATGGGAGATGGATGCAGTCAATTGTGGTCGTCTATACGTTTTCTTAATTTATATTAAGTTTCTTTTTTTTTAATTCAAATTTATTTACCCGAATTTATAAATAAGTTTTTTCAAACTACCTCTGTTCAATATGTAGCCTAAATCGGGAATTGGCTGTTTTTTTGGAAGCAACCCTCTAACTTTGAAAGCAACCCTCGTATAAATTTGTTTGACAAGCAAAAAAGAACAAGCAGTTTTGCATTTTTAGCCATAATCATCCGACATTCGGTATTTCTCTTCCTCCCGTTGGTATTTTTAATGTATTTCGTGGTATTTTTTTCCACAGATTTAAGTTTTTCTTATTCAAATTGTTAAACTGCTGTTTTGTGAAAGCGTCATTTATATTTTTTTGTTCACTTTCGTTTTTTTTTTTATTTTTTTTTTTCTGTCGAGAGTTTATCTTTTTTATTGCTACAAAAACGCTTTTTGGGACCTTAAAGTGTTTACGCTATTGTTCAACATGCCAGTGGCTAGTGAGTGGTCTTTTTTTTTGTATTATTTTGCATTTCTAAACCCACAAGCATTAAATAATTTTGTAATTTTTTTATGCTCTATGGACCCAATTCATGTATATAAATGAAATAAATAAATAGCAAAAAGAAAATAAAGAGATTTAAAAAAGTTTTAAATGAAATTTGAATGATAATGATTGATGAGATAAAAATTAATATTTTATGACACAAATAATCAAAATAAACTTTTACCAAATAACAAAGTTAAGTTTGATTTAAAGAAATTTACAACAAAAACCTGCAATATTATTGATTAATGTGATAAATTTGAATAACAATGAAAATGTCTTTCGACTTTCGACGAAGTCCTCGAAAAAGTTTTTTTTTTAATTTTTATTGAAAATCTCATATTAAGAATATGCCCTGGATAAATTCCGAAATTATTGCATATTATTGTATATGAACATTTTTCATATCACAATAATGTGTTGTACTACAAGTCGTATGAGTAATAATTGATATTAATAATAAATATTGCTCATACGCCTAGTAGTACAACACAGTATTGCAGGGATGGAAAACATGGTACAATTGTAGTTTTTTTTTTGGTACATTTTTACCTTGGTTGGTACCGTGGTACTACCGCGGCTCATTTAGTACAATTTTAAATTTTTTAAAATTTACAACTTGGTAAAACAACATAACATAAAATCGACTATTTTTAAAAGCAACTAAATTAAAAACCTGTTTATTTATTCAGCTACTATAGTAAAAAATAAAGTCAGTTTTAAGTTGAACCGGCTCTAAATTGGTGTCACATCAAATGTTTGCATACACATTGTACTAAAATATTCGGAAGTGGCAACATTGAACAGCTGATTTTAATTAACCTCTCAAAACAAAAAAAGAAAAAAGTGTATTATTGTTAAAAAGCTATTAAATGCCTTTAAATTTTTTAATAGAAAATCCTGATTGCTCTCCAAGGAAGGTGGACACACAGAAAAAAAGGTGTGACATTTATAAAAATTAGAGTAAAATTTTACAAAGTTTTGTGGTAATTATACGACTACATAAAATTAACGATATATTTTGTTTCACCCCGTCAATTTAAGTCTTTTTAGTGTCTAAGCAAATCTGACTCAATACGATAAAATTGTTAAAAAAAGTGGTTGGTACAATAACAGAAAACATATTTTCCATCCCTGCAGTATTGTATTAATTTATTGAGATAATCCATGAATTTTGCAAATATATGTCTTGATTAATATATTTTGAATTTAAACTCTACGCTTAAAATAAAAAAAAAAAAAAAAAAAAAACTTTTTTGACGTCTTCTATTTATAACGACCTTTTCAAAACCAGATTTATTTTTATACTTTACATATCAATTATGCAGCTAAAAAAAAGGTGAAAATGGGATCATATAGGATCATATATAGGGGCTTGTGCTTGTGCACCTCATTAAGGACAGTAGTATTTAATATTTAAATCGTCATGTTAAAGGTAATCTTCATTAAATAAACCGTTAAAATTTGACACTGATCAGTTAATCCAATTCTGAGGGTCAATTCTCGTTCTGTGAAACGGTGAAATGAAAAGTTTTTTCACGTTTTCATAGTACTTTTGATTCGCGTTCTGTGAAAAAATGTAAAGAAATATCAAAACGTTTTCATATGAAAAAAAAGTGGAACGAAACAAGATTTTTTCACGATTGCACAGCACTGGCGATTCTTGTTTTGTGTAACAGTGCAAACAACTGTCAAAATATTTTCATATGAAAAAATTGTTTACACAGGCTATTTATTAGTGAAATAAACATGAAGAAGATTGCAAGAGGAAAGCGTCCCAGCGAAAGCCAAAAGGAGTATTTAATTAATTATTAAGAAAAGCATGTGAACATTGAAAACGATAAGTAAGTAGCTTAATAACCATATTCACACTTTTATTAAACCCACATTTACAGATTTGTAACTGCAGATGGTGCCAAATTTAGAGACGAAACGTGTAACGAATTAGCGGCGAGCCTTAACAGTTTTAGTGGGACCCAAAAGGACAAAATGTCAAAAGTATGGCATATTTATTTATAGTTTATTTATATTCTTTATGAATTTTTTTTTCTTTAAGTAATATTAGACTTCATACGCGCACCAAATATAGTTCACTTAAAGTAAGCCGATATAAATCCATGAAGGGCTTGTCGGCTGTCATCTCGAATGGATTGTGGTCAGCACGAAGTATGCGTCTCAGCACTCTCAAAAAAATTCCTATAAATGATTAAATTATTTACTGCAATGAAATGCTTGTAACGTCATTGCCTTACCTTTGTTCACCCGGAATTCTTTGAGTAATATCCAATAATACAATTAATCCAGATATTTTTATATAATTATTTAAAATAAATTTTACGAACTTAATTCACTTTTGTTTACGTTTTTCTCTGTTTTGACATTTACTTTAAATTTTGGATAACACAGTTACAAAATTTTCGTAGGTACAGTGCGAATGAAACATTTTTTTCACAATACAAACGAGAATCGCAAATTATGTACTTGTGAAAAGTGCGAGTGAAAAGTGCTTATGAAAACGAAAATGAAAAGTTTTTTTTTCACTTCACATTATCACAGAACGAGAATTGACCCTCTGTTCATTTCAAATTCATCAATGGTAACATTATTTTTACAGTTATTATTTTTTTATTTTGTTTTTCACAATTTGTGAAATAAATTAATCGTACACTAAATTAAGGCAATCGCCTTTAAAATGTCTAAAAGTATGGTTTTCCAAGCGGTGCAATATTTAAGAAAGCATTCGACTGCAGAAAAGGTCACCCGTAAACAAAGATGCCGAATTACAACTGCTCGAAAAGATTCACTAATTGTAAGCGGGTCGAAAAAAAAATCTGCATAAATCAGCAAATGAAATTCGGATGGCAGTCTTTGGCGAAGATGAGGCAAAACCATCTGTAGACACAGCAAAACGTCGATTGCGAGAAGCTGGACTCTTTGGAAGAATTTCCCGAAAGAAGCCTTTATTGTCTGAACGTAACCGAAAGAAGAGACTAAAGTTTGCAAAAAAAAGTACCGCCATTGGACCGTTGTGGATTGGAAAAAGAGTATTATTTTCGGACGAAACAAAAATTAATAGAGACTCTCCTGATGGAGAAAAACATGTTCGCCGGCCAAAGTTGAAAGAATTTGATCCAAAGTACACCCGGGCCACTTTGAAGCATGGAGGAGGATCTATCATGCTTTGGGGTGCTATGTCGTCACGTGGTGTTGGGCCGCTGCATGAAATTGAGGGAAATATGGATAAGTTTCAGTATGCAAGAATCCTTAACGATACAATGATGCCGTATGCTGACGAAAATATGCCAGTAACATGGATATATCAACAAGATAATGATCCGAAGCAATTAGGTTACTGTTCTTAAATGGCCTTCATGCAGTCCTGATCTCAACCCGATTGAGAACCTATCGCAAGTTGTAAAGACCAAAGTAAACTCTTTAAAAATAGGCAATTTTGATAATCTCTACACTGAAACAAAGAAAGCTTGGGAAGACATTTCAAGTAGTGTATGTGAAAACTTAGTCAGCTCGATGCCACGCAGATGTCAAGCAGTTATTGATAACAATGGTTTTGCAACAAAATATTATTTTTTTTAAATATGTAAATCCTTTTTTTATCAAATTTAAAATGTGTCCTTAATTATGTGCACGACTGATATTACACTCAGAAAAGAAAGTTAGTAGAAAAATTTGTAAACGGTTTTCAATCCCACTTTACTATTTTTGTACTGATTTTTAGTAAAAAAATTATTATTTAGCAAATCTTTTTGCTATTTACATTTTACAAATTACAGAGTCTTTACAGAATACTTACAAATTTATGTTGCTAATTTTAGAAATCATTTTACAAATTTTTTAAAACCGATTTGCTTAAATTAGCAAAAAAAATTTACTAATTTTAAAAACTTAAATTGCTTTAAAATGTTACATAGATTAAAAAAGTGATCGGAAGTGAATATGTCTGATAATAGGGCATCCAGTTCTACAAATCAGCCCTAAAATCAATTAAAATTTAACCTTAAAAGTAAAAAAAAAATAACTAAAATAGTTTTCAAAACAAAAATTACCAAATAAAAACAAAATGATTAATTTGTTTCTGTTTTAACAATTTTTAAGATTTTTAAGCCTTTGAAAAATATTTTTTAAAAAAAATAAATAAAATAAATTTGATGCTCGGTAAAAAAAATAAATGTAAAATTTTGTACTAATATTTAGTATTATTTTCTGCTGATTTTAGCAAACAGATTTTAAATTCCACTTTACAAAAAGTATACTAAAATTTAGTAACGGCTACTAATTTCATTGTACTACACGTCAGCTGACATGTGTTGCTTAGATTAGCAAAAAAAAAACGCTGGGCTCAAATTAGCTAAATTTCCCGTAATAACAGCAAAATTTTGAGTTGCCATTACCGACTTTTTTTGGTGAGTGCACTCTTATTTTCAAATATGTCTCACATCGTTATTAATATTAATTTGTTTGGCACAATAAACAGTTATTTTCTAAGAAACTAGAACAAATTTTGAAAATATTGTACAACATTTCGTATTATTTGCTTAAAGCTCACATGTTAGCATCGTGTTCTTAATTAGTTGCACGTAGCTGTATATATCCATATATAATTAAATATATGACCAGATATGGTTTAATATATGATGAGATTATATATGGTCATATATGGTCATATATGATCATATATGGTCATATATGGTCATACATGATCATATCTGAAACGATATATGGCAATATATTGAAATATATGTATTCATATATGATCAGATATCCTCATATATGATCATATACACTTTCAAATTCTTTATCATATTTAATTTAAACTAAAATTTTCTTATTTTGTTATCCAGAATATTCATTAAAATTCATCTTAAGTTTTGATTGATTAAAATGTTGTGCAAATCAATTTCATTGCCATATGTTTAGTAAATCTATAAAACATGAACTTTTAAGCCAATTTATACAGATTATTTTATGGGCTCTCTACTAACCTTCTTGCTGGCGTAAATCAAACCCACACAAAACATATTTAAAGTGTAGAAAAAAACTTACTTCTTTCTCTAACAACATGTAGGTAGTTATGGGAAAGTTTATTTTGTATATAACAAAAGCAAAATGAATTTAATCATTAGACGTGTTGATATCATCGGCATTTTGTTGAAAATATAAAACCGAAAATAGCAAATATAAAAAAAAATGTATTGGGAGAAGGATTATATTGATATCATTGATTTTAAGGGATTTTATGAGATTGTAACAGTTCTTTTTTTTTAATGGTACTGTTGTTATGTTTGTTGTTAAGCAGGGAAAAAGGCAACATAATCTTATTAATCATTTAAGATTTGTTTAGTGATTGATTGTTGAAATTTCAACAACAACAACAGCATCACACAATCCAACTACATATGTAAACGAAAACATGTTTTAACATGCTGCTAACGAGCCCAAAAATAATCTCTTATCACTCCTTTCACAAATTTTCAAAAAATTTTAACAAATAAACAAATGATCAATATTGACAAGAATATTTTAGACATAAATAAATAACCAACTGTTACATGTTATAACAAATTCCAGGAAAAACAACAATAATCAACATCCTATGGATATAACAAACAAATTGTATTCAAATGATTGATATTATCGAAAAGCACATATATCCGGCTTATATGTACCAAACACTATATAAGAATTATTTCGAGGGTATTTTATTTTTTTTCCTTATAATGAAATGAAAAATAAAAAAAATGAACATTGATTTGGTTCTTTTTTGGTATACAATGTTGATTTTCCATAAATTATTGTTAATGTAAAATAAAACATTAACAATAATTTATCGATAATCAAAACTCATGTTAAGTTTTTCCAATTTTCTGCTGTACCATACATATGTGATAATTTATTTTTATTTTATTTTTTTTTCTTGTAAACAAACAAACAAACAAACCCATATGTTAAACAGGACTTAATTAAATTTAGTATCCTTTTTTGTAGTAGTATGTATAAACGCATATCTTTTGTTAGCTAGGAAGGTAACAATTTTTTATTGTTTCCTTGGTCATTGTTGAAACATGTTTTATGTCTGTTATTACATACTTTTAATATTTAGGATGTTGGTTGTAAGGATAATCACTGATTATTAAAATGTAATAGATTCTTAAGACAAACAGGATGTTAAGAAGTGGTATATGAAAAAGAAATCCATTTTAATACATCTTAATTCACTGTGAAATATAATACCGTAACAAGGGAAGTCCCCAAATGAAAATTTAGGTTTTGCTTAACGTATGACGATTTGAATGAAAATTTTTATGATCTCTTATGCCCATGTATAATTATATACAAGCCCATTTATGATCTTGTATGTTCGTTAGGGTACTCCAACAAAATTTTCAGATACTGGAAGGCAATGACTTCGCCTAATAAGTAAGAGTAGGTTCTAATGTAGCATTATGGGTATATAAGCGCTAAAATTGAAAAAATCACTGCAAATTATAAGAATTTCTAAAATTAAAAAATAAAATGGTAAATTTAAAAATTACCCAAAAATTAAATTGGAAAACAACGCTTAAATATTAACAGCCGGTAGAACTGAAAAATTGCTCGAATTAGAAAAAATCGCCAAAATTAAAAAAAATCAATAAATTTAAAAAAAAATCCTAAATGAAATCAAAAAACATCGCTTGAATATTAAAAGTCGGTAGAACTGAAAAATTGCTCAAATTAGAAAAAATCGTTATAATGAAAAAAAACGCAAAATTTAAAAAATTGCTTAAATTAAAAAAATTACTAAAATTAAAAAAAAAATCTCTAAAACTAAAAAAACCGCTAAAATTAACAAAAATCACTAAAAATAAAAAATCGCTAAAATAAATAAATCGCTGAGTTTCACAAAAATTGTAAAAACATGTTTTAAATTGTAAAAAGTATCAAAAAAAAAAACAAAAATTGTTAAAATTTAAAAATTTCAGAATTTCAGAATTTAAAAAAAAAATTAAAAAACTTTTTTTAAATTGAAAAGTATCAACAAATTGAAAAAAAAATTGTCAAAATTAAAAAAAAAAAGTTTAATAAGGAATAAATCAGGAATAAATTGGAATGTGAAAAAATCGTTAGAATGTAAAAAAATATAAAATTTAAAAAAATAGCTAAAATTTAAAAAATCTCTAAAATTAAAAAAAAATGATAAAATTCAAATAAGCCATATTTTAAAAAATTGCTTAACTTTAAAATATCTCTAAAAAAAATCAATCGCTAAAATTAAGAATCGAAAAAATTGAAAAAAAAGTCAAAATTGCTGAAAATTAATGCAAATCCATTAAAAACTCGTTAAAATTTAAAAAATCGTCAAAATTTTAAAAATCGCTAAAATTAAAAATTTTAAAATCGCTAAAATTAAAACAATTTGTTAAAATTGAAAAATTGCTCAATTTTACAAAAATTTTAAATATATATTTTTTAAAAAATTACAAAAATTAAAAAAAAAATAGGTTAATTAAGAAAAAAAAACGTAAGGATGTAAAAAATCTTTAAAAATAAATAGCCAAAATTGTAACAAAATCGCTATAAATACAAAAATCAATCACACATATTTTAAATTGAAAACATTTCAAAAAATAAAAAAGAAAAAAAAAATTCAAAAAACTGCAAAAACTGCAAAAAAATAAAAAAGAAAAAAAAATTCAAAAAACTGCATAATTAGGAAAAAAAAACGTTTGAATGCGAAAAAATTTCTTGGAAAGTAAAAAAACACCAAAAATTTAAACAAAATTGCTAAAATAAAAAAACGCCACAATTTAAAAAAACGACAAAATTAAAAAAATTGCAGCTTGAAAAAATCTCTAAAGGTAAATAATTTTTTTTAATAATTTAAAACAGAGATTGAATAAAATATACAAAATTTACGTTAAATATAATCGCCTAATTTTTACAAAATTGGTAGAAATTAAAGAAAATCTTTAGAATAAATTAACTTAAAAAAAATTCGTGGAATTAAAAAAATCGCTGAAATTACGAAATAAAGAAAACAAATTTTAAAAACGTAGCTAAAATTAAAAAAATTAGCAAAATTGCAAAATTTAAAAATTGGCAAATTTTAAGAAAATACAATTTGTCGATTTTCTTAAAATTTGCCAAAAAAAATACTCGAAAAAAAATAAAAAAGAGTCGGTAGTATTAAAATATTTAGTCGCTAAAATTAAAAAAAAAAAAAATAACTAAATTCAAAAATCACCAAAATTAAAAAAAATCGTCAGTTTCAAATAAACGCTTATTAAAAAAATTTATGAATTAAAAATAAAATCAATAAAAGAGTAAAAATTGAGTATTAAAAATTTAGGAATTAAAAAAATTGCTTAAATAAGCCAAAAATCAAAAAATATTAATTCAAAAATATATATGTACTATAAATCGAAAATCTATTTTTAATCTGGTTCGAGATCATAGAAGATTTTTTTTCAAATTAAATATTTTCTTATTTTTTATTTAGTAATCTTGGAGAATACCCAGAAAAAGTTATTAGACACAAGCTAAATGGAATGCTTGATTTGTGAGTTAAATAGAGATATTTATAATTAGTACTTTTAAGGGCACGAAGAATGTTAATGAAGGTCGTAGCGGACCAAAAAGTGTACTTGTGTCTAATAACTTTTTTTGTGTATTCTTCATTAGAAAATTTTTTCATTAAAAAAAATTTTCTATGATCTCGAACCAGACTAAAAAAAATTTCATACATAAAAGTATTAAATGATCAAAGAAAAATTAAATGATCAAAATAAAAACTTCACTATTATATAAATGAAAATTAGAAGAAAAAAAAACTAAAAATAAAAAACGCTAAAAGTAATCATTAAAATTATAAAACAAAATCATTCCAATTTAGAGACCAGATTCCAAAAAATAAACAGAAAAAATATTAAAAATATTTTCTAAAAGATTAACAATGAATGACTCAAGGCAGTCTCGTATATTAGAGGAAAAAAATATAAATTTTTTCCAATAATCCTTGATATTAATTTTGGTCTAAATTTCTTTCAAGTCATGCACTGTTATTTGTACAGCTTATATTTCCAAAATGTTTTCTTATTACAATCTTCAAATCTGTTATTACAGTCAAGTGGAAAATATCATATACAAAAACGTGACAATATTTTGTAAGTACTCCTCGCATCATGCACTTGTGTTTTTCTATTACAACACACAAACACAAAAGCACACACCAACAAACAGGAGTGAAGCCAATGTAAACAATGAAGATGGTGTCACCCTTGCTTACCTTAGGGGATTAAAAAGAAAGTTATTATTGTTTTGGCAAAAATCCAAGATTATATTTGAAAACGATAAACTGGCAAACAAAAAAAAAAATAAACACAGATAAGATTAAAAAAAAATGATTTTTTTAAAAAAGTAATTTAACCCTTTAATAGTGTATGTACACTTGTAATTATTTGTAAGTTAAAATAACTGAAAATATCATTTAAAAGAAATGACATTTTATTTAAAAACCGGTCTACTTAATTTTCATTTAAATTAAATGCTTTTTGTTAATTATTTTTAAATGTTAATTAATAAACTGACACATCCGTAAGAAACAAATGATATAATCAGTTAAAATAAACGTCAAAATTTTACCTACCAATCCTTAAAAAATAAATGTTTTTTTTTTCATTTATTTGAAATTGTTTCCCTTTTTGTATTTTTTGTTTTTTTTCTTTAATATACTCGTACAATACAAAATGTATATATGCATAGCTATAGACACTTTTTGTGTGAATGTGTTTGTGTATGTATGTGTGTTTATGAAATTCTTGTAATTTGTATTGAAAAATTTTGTATGTATACAACCAATTTAAATTAAAAAAACAAATTGAAATTTTTTGAATATTTTTTTTTTGAAACAGACAGCAAACAAAATTTAAATTTGTAATAACTGTTACGGACACAAATAAACCACAAGTTTCCGTTTTGTGGGTAAATTTTTATTAAATTTCAAACAAGTAAAAAAAATAAATGAAACTGAAAAAAATGGTAAATGATAGTAAATTATTCGAAATAAATGTATAAAAAAAGTTAATATAGATATTTCTTTAAAAAATAAATTTATGTTCCTTTATTTTTAAATGGAACGGAAAATTTTTTTTTAAACTACAAACAGTTAACTACATAATATTCTGAGTGTATAAGAACTTTTAAAAAGATACAAATAAGAAGCCAAATTATATAAAAACTTTTAAGTTGATGTTGCCCGGAGTTGCCGGAAGTCCCCCTTTATTACCATGTTCCTGGTCAAAATTCAAAAGTTTACCTGATCAATGAGAGACACATTTCCAATTTCAGGTTTTTAGCTAAATCCGTGTGAACAGGCCATCAACGGGGAGGCTTTCAACTTCCTATATAATACTAGTGCGAAAAAAAACATCTGCATTACAAATTATTCTGTGTCTCTTCCTTGCGTCTGATTTTGCTATTCGACTTCCTACCTCCTGGGTTTGGGCGTTGTTGAGTAAGTGAGTCTGTCAATCAGCCAGTCATATTATCCTTCACATATAATATCTCTATCTGTATTAAAGGTTAAATGAACCATTCAAATTTTGGGTTTCCTCAAGTATTTTATTAAGAGGTTTTTTCTTTTTTGAATATTTTTATAAAAACAATACAGAGAACAAGTAGGTACTTAAAAAGACAAGATCATAATAGCCCATGGGTTAGAGTTTTAATGTGTTTTTTTTTTATAAATCGCTTATTTTTGGTTACTTTATCATGTATGTTATGTGCACATATGCTTCCTGATTTTAAATATACCAACAAAAAACAAATCTACTTTTGTTTCCTCCTTTATGCATAGTTTAAAAATGCTTAGGTTGAGGGAGGAGGCTTTCATATTCTCAAACATGTACTCGTACATATGTATAAAGACATTTTAGAATAAATAGCTTTTGGTTTCAAGTGAACCTTAAAGTGTGCAAATAAATCTCTAATATCTTACAGCTTTTGTAAAATAAAATTTATGTTTTTAAGATTTTGTTTATTTTGGAGATTTTTTATATTCATTTCTATTTAAACACATTTATTATGCTGCAATTTTATTTAAAAAATTTTACATTTTTGTCTTTGTTATTTGCACATTTGTTTTGCTCTTATATTGTCATGTTTAGACATGATAATAAAATCATTCACTTGTACAATAATAAACACATGTTGAAATTACGTGAGTGTGTGTGTGTGTGTGGGGGGGGGGGGGGGAATTGTAAACATGCATAGTCATGCTTGTTTATTTGTGCTTTTATTATCAAAGTCATTTTAAATGTCTGTTACCTAACAACAACAACAACTCTCACATAAATTGTACATTCGTACAAAGATAAATAAAAAAAAAAAAACATTCTTTAACCTTTAAATGTACAAGATTTGCATACAAAATGTTTGCATAAAAATGTTTAAATCTAAATTTTAAAGCACGTTCTTTGAAATCGAAAAATCGACATTTTATAAGCGATAAATCAAAAAGTAAACGCCTTAAATTCACCTTTGGCGTTTAATTTTGCTGCAAATAAAAATAAAATTAAAATTGAGAAAATATTGTCGAGGTGAAACCACAACAATTCTTGTGGAGAAAAAAAATGTTTGCGGTAAAAACAAAAATTTTGTGGTGAAAAAAATTTAAGGTAAAAAAAATTTAAGGTGAAAAAATATTTTAGGTGAAAAAAAATTTGAGGTGAAAAAAATTTGAGTTGAAAAAAATCGAGGTGAATATAAAATATTATTCACCTCTAGGTGTTTCATGAAACAATTTTTTATTCACCCGACGCTAATATGAAATTGTACTAAATATACAAATTTGTATGGAAAATTAAGGGGTACCTTTACATTTTCAGTCATAACTTTTTTATCGCCGGATCCATTTTGCCAATTTTTAATATCAAATTGCTCGCAAGAATAACAAAAAAAAGTTGAGTTTGAAAAATTTAAAAAGCACCAATGAACGGACCTTGAACAAAATTTTTACAAAAAATTGTAAATTTAAAAAAGTACCGTGTTTTTTGCCAAAATAAAACTTGCTCTAGTTATAATAGAAAAAATCTGCACTATTACGCATTGTGGGGTTAATTTAGTATGTCTATATGTATGAGTATAATTACATGACCAAATGAGTTATGTGTGCGTGCTCCTTGTCATTCTTATAATTGAATGGGCTTACATAGTGGCAAATGCATTACTTTATTTTTATAAAGCAGATATGTACAAAATAAAAACTTTAATAATTTCCAAAAATTAAAAATTACTAAAATACCCCAGCTAAGAAATAAAACCCAATGAAATAACACCCAAACGAAATAACACCCAAAACGAAATAACACCCAAAACGAAATAACACCCAAACGAAATATAAGACAAAAAGAATTATTTTTAATTAAATTTTGGAACTTTTTTAATTTCTTCATTTGGGAATAATTACATTCCTCTTGGTTATTATTTAATTTTTACTCTTGTGATTTATTTTATTTTTTTGACTTTAAAAAAAAAAATAAATCACAAGAGTAAAAATTAAATAATAACCAAGAGGAATGTAATTATTCCCAAATGAAGAAATTAAAAAAGTTCCAAAGTCTTGTGAAATAACTGCCAAAGAAGAAATGAAATAAACCCCAAATGTTAAAACATGCAAAATAAAAAATTAAATATGTCCAAAAAAATTATTTATTTTAGTTATTTATGAAATGCTAACACCTTTGTTATACTCTCTATGTGGACAGCGTGTAATTAGATTGTGCACCTTTTAATCTACAGATCGAAGTAGAACCACTTTTCGGTCTTTCTGTTTATGTATTCACAAATATTTTGATATTTTGGCGAATAGGTTCTGTCTCGTATTTGGCAAAAAATATACGAAAACTAATTAAACATCATAAAACTAATACTAATCCATGTTTGAACTTAGTGGACCATATTCCCGATTTTCTCAAAAAAATATCTAACAGCAGCCAAAATCAAAATTTGTAACGGACTTTTTTAATTTTTTACCCATTTTTAGATAAACATTGACACAAGTCCATTTTAACCTATTAAAATTTGGGACCCCCACAACACTGGCTAACTTTCAACCAGACAGTTTTAGGGACTTCTACATTCAGCATATCTGAAGTGAAAATTGTCCTTTTTTCAAAAAACATGAACCAAAAAATAAAATAACTGTCAAAAAGGAAATAAAAATTAAATAATCTCCAATTCATTTTTTATTTTGGATTTTATTTCATTGGGGGGGGGGGGGGGGGGGGGGGGGTTATGTCATAATGAAATAAACTCCAAATTTGAAAAATGAAATTAACCCCAAAGAAAATGAAATAATCCCCAAACAATATTACATTATTTTAAGGGGGAGGGACGGCAGATAATTATATTCCCATTTGGGTGTTATTTCAAAGACAGGCTTAACTTCAATTTTAGAATTATTAACATTTTTAGCTTAAAGCAATATAATCTTCTTGGAAAAGCTATAAAATTTTGTAAATTTTTTATTCGTTTATATTAATGAGGGCCCAATATTACCCACTCTTTCACCTTATGTAAAGAAATATGACACGGAAATGATGTCTTAAATATAATTTATATTTATGGTTATTGAAAATCATTTTCAAAATGCACGTTTTATTGAAAATCATAAAAAATCATTTAGTTAAAAAATATATTCGTATTTTCCAATTTGAACGACATCATCGTTATCATCATCATCATCAGTCAAATCTTTTCACAGTATGAACGCATAAGGTTTGTACGTGAGGCAGCGCTAACTACATACATCATAGTTGTTATAAGTGGATGCAAGAAAAAAAAAAATGGTTACTATTAATTGGCAATTTCATGAAGGCGTGTATGCTTTTTTTCTGTACTCGAAATCTTAAGTTGGGGGAAAAAAATTGTTAAACTTTTAGTTAATGCAGTTAAAATTTTTTTCTGGAAAATTTAGAGACTTACGAAAAAATTTATATATACTATATATTATAGTTATGAACATACATGGCTTTATTTATAATCATACATGGTCATATACGTATATGCATGGTTCAATATATGACCATACATGATCCCACATATATGACCATATATCTTCGCATCCGAAATTTGAGGGTGTATGGAAGTATATCGTCATATACGTTCATATATGAGCATACATGATTAGTACATGAGCATATATTATCATATATGAGCATATATAATCATATTCGGCCATATACCCTGACACTGAAAAATGTAAATATATATGAACATACATGATCATACACGGTTTTGTAAATGAACATACATATATGGTCGTACATGCATGGCTCAATATATGATCATACATGATCTCATATATGACCATATATCTTCGCATTGGCAATTTTAAGAGTATATGATCATATATGGCCATATATGGTCATATATGTTCATATAGTAGCATACATAATAATATATGAGGAAATATGATCATATAAAACCATATTCGGCTATATACCTTTAAATCGGAATTTGCTGTGACACTTTATAGTTTTTGATATTGCTGAATACGAATCTGACTTTAGATTTTCAAGCTTCAAAGTGATGGACCCAATATGGCAGACATTTTTTTTTTTTAAATTGTGGGATTCTTATTTAATATTTTATCGGAAAGTTTTGAACGTCACTAAAAATTAATTCGATACCAGAATTTTCAAATTCAAAATGGAGATTCAAAAAATGGCGAATAATTTTTTTTTGACAAGTGATCGGTTAATTGCTAGAGAAAAATTGGGGTCATTAAATACGAATCTACTAAAATAAAAGGGCGGATATATATGACATATGATTTGTTAAAAACAGATCGGATACATTTGAAATTATTTATGTGGAAATTTTTGGGAGTCGCTCAAATTTGTTAACACCTAAAATGGCAAATCAAATATGAAGGATGATTTTTGTTTTAAGGGAATCGATTTCTTTAAAATTATTTATCTAGGTTGCAATCTAAAAACCTTTAGCGCCCACATAAAAGTTTCTCAAAAATTGCTTAATAAAACTTGATCCACTGACTCATGCAATGAAGTCTATAAATTTTGAAATTGAACCATGTTGGCATACAAATGTCTCGAAAATGAGTTTAATACGTCTATAGCTGACAAATTCATAGGCATCTGTTTTATAATAAGTAAATTATATTTTAAAAATAATTTCGCAGCCATTTCCCCTATATTTTCACAAAATATAACTGACATCAGGTAATATAAAAATTCCAAACTGATTTTTTAATTATTTAAGAAATATTGAAACAAATTCTTTAAAATTAGGGACCTAAGGCCCTGTGCCAGGTGGCTAAATAAATTATAAACTAAATACAATTTGACAAAAGGTTTTGAAATTTCTTTTTCCGAGCACCTAGTTGGTAGTGTGCTAGCTTATCAGTGCGGGGGTCGTGGGTTCGATTCCCACCAAAGACTCTGGTCTGTTTTTGCTACAAAGGGCCGATAGCCTTTTTTACTAGTGCTCGGTTAGGGTATTAGGATATTATTTGTAATTATATGATTAATATAAATAAAATAAAAAATAAATAAATTTCTTTAAAATATATTTGAAAATTTTTTCTAATTTCAGAGAGATTTGAAAAAACTGAATTTAGTTAGATTTTATTTAGCCAATTCGCAACCACTCTAAATATTAGTTGACTTTTAACTAGACTGGTGTAGAATATTCTATGGACTTCAGAAACGACTTTCAACATTTTTTTCACTCATTTTCTATATTCTCGCTTTAAATCAGTCGCATTATTTACTTTCTATAATATTTTAAACTACTTTTAATTTCTCAATTTAAAAACCATGCTACATACTACACATACAAACTTTAGTTTAAATCTTTGTATAAAGATTACTTTAATACAGTTAAAAACTTTTACAAAATTTTCGAAAAATGTGCCAAAGATGAACATGTTATGTCTGTTAGTTTATAATATCATACCTTTTTCTTATGAAAACTTTTACAAAAGTATTTAGACAAGTGTCAAAGACCATGTTGAAATGTCTTTTAAAACAAATTCATATGAAAAGTTTAAATAATATTAGAAAAGTTTCACTTGAAATATTAAAAGCCGGCTGGAAAAAAACACAGAAAAACTTTTTAAATTTTAGCTTGGAAAAAGGGAAAATGTTAAATTATACATGCAATACCTTTAAAATAAAAGTTGAAACTAGTTAAGCACATTTTCCAGCCATTTGACTAATACAATTTACATAAGATTTACAATTTAAAATTCACTGGCGTAGAAAAATAAAATATATTATATTATAATTTTTTTGTTTTTTTGTTTTTCAGCAAAATGATGGCCAACAAAAAAATAGAAAATCCAATCAATTTTGTATAATTTGTTGCTTTTCGTTGTGTAATAAGCTGTGTTTGGAGTGATGGTATACACAAGTTGTTTTGTGGTTATGTATTCAAATGAAACCATAAATCAGTGTTAACATATTAACATTAATTCAATGGGAAAATATGTAAATAAGTTTAAAATGAATTATAAATGTTTATAATCTTAGCAGCAATATATTGATTGCAAATGCAAATTAATAATAATATAGATATAGTTCATATAATATGAAATGAGATCTTGGAACATACAAATTCTATATTACAGTATTAAATAGAGAAAATAGTTTTAAATTGTTTTAGTTTTAGTCAGTTTTTTAATATAACTTATTTATCTGCCATTATTATGCTGTCTTTTATTTATAAAATCGGGGTTTAAATTGCAAAGTTAGTTATCATACGCCACCGCGTACTTAAGTACACTAAAAAAAGTTTGTAAGTTAAAATAACTGAAAATACCATTAAAAAGAAATGATATTTCATTTAAAAACCGGTCTACTTAATTTTCATTTAAATTAAATGCCTTTTGTCATTTATTTTTAAATGTTGATTAAACAACTGACACATCCGTAAGAAACAAATGATATAATCAGTTAAAATAAATGTCAAAATTTTACCTACCAACCCTTAAAAAATAAATGTTTTTTTCATTTATTTGAAATTGTTTCCGTTTTTGTATTTTTTGTTTTTTTTTTAATATACTCGTACAATACAAAATGTATGTATGCATATGAAGCTATAAACACTTTTTGTATGAATGTGTTTGTATATGTATGTGTGTTTATGAAGTTTTTGTAATTTGTATTGAAAAATTTAATTTAAATAAAAAAACAAATTGAAATTTTTTGAATATTTTTTTTTGAAACAGACAGCGAACAAAATTTAAATTTGTAATAACTTTTACGGACACAAATAAACCACAAGTTTCCGTTTTGTGGGTAAATTTTTATTAAATTTCAAACAAGTAAAAAAAATAAATGAAACTGAAATGGTAAATGATAGTAAATTATTTGGAATAAATGTATAAAAAAGTTAATATAGATATTTCTTTGAAAACTAAATTTTTGTTCCTTTATTTTTAAATGGAACGGAAAACTTTTTTATTTAACTACAAACAATTAACTACATAATATTCTGAGTGTAATAATACAAAAAAAACATGCAACGTGTTTTAAAAAAATAACCAACGTGTTTTTAAAAAATAACCATAGTTAAAACCTTTAACTCCTATTTAGTTTGAGATAAATTACCTGACCTAAATTATTATAAAGGTTAGCGCTACTATAAAATTATAATTTTCAATTATAAAACAATTTTATTATTGGGTATACAAGTTAATAATGTCGATTTGCACAACAGATGGCATAACTATCACATATGGTTTGTGTCAATAATAACAAATATGATATTTCGGAGGGTAAACATCTGTCATTATAATTCAGTATTCGATAGACGCGATAATATTCTGAGTGTAATAATACAAAACAACCTTGCAACGTGTTTTTAAAAAATAACCATAGTTAAAATCTTTAACTCCTAGTTAGTTTGAAATAAATTACCTGACCTTAATTATATAAAGGTTAGCGCTATTATAAAATTATAATTTTCAATTATAAAATAATTTTATTATTGGGTATACAAGTTAATAATGTCGATTTGGACAACAGATGGCATAACTATCACATATGTTTTGTGTCAATAATAACAAATATGATATTTCGGAGGGTAAACATCTGTCATTATAATTCAGTATTCGATAGACGCCAAAGTGTAAGTACACATCTTTTTCAATCGACCAAAATCATGTCGAATTTTGTGCCTAAAAAAGATGTTTTAAGGGGAAGTCTGATAACCTTCTTTGATTTGAAGAAAACAGCTGCTGAAAGTTATTGTAGAAGCTTACGTTATGGTAGAAGCTTACGGTCAACATAAACCAACTCAAAAAACTTGTAAACGATAGTTTGCGCGATTCAAAGGTGGTGATTTCGACACAGAAGACAAGAAGAGGCCTGGTCAGCCGAAAAAGTTTGAAGATGAGAAATTGGAAGCTTTTATTTGATGAAGATTATTGTCAAACGCAAGAAGAACTTGCATTATCATTGAGAGTCACACAACAAGCCATTTGCCTACGTTTAAAAGTATTGGGATTCATTCAAAAGGAAATAAATTTGGTGTCATATGAATTGAAGCCGGGAGACGTTGAAAGGCGATTTTGCATGTCGTAAATGCTGCTCGAACGCTACAAAAAGAAGTCATTTTTGCATGGTATTGTTACTGGTGATGAAAAGTGGATACTTTACAATAACCCCAAGCGCAAAAAGTCATATGTAAAGCCCGGCCAACCAGACAAATCAAGGCAATGCTCTGTATTTGGTGGAATCAGAAGAGTGTTTTGTATTATGAGCTGTTGAAATCGAGTCAGACGATCACAGGGGACCTGTACCGAACACAATTGATTATTTTCAATCAACGAAAAATGACCAGAATATTCGTCCAGACACGAGGCCATAATCCTCCATCATGACAACGCTCGGCCACATGTTGCAAAACCGGTCAAAAACTATTTAAAAAACAGTGGATGAGAAGTTTTGGCTCACCCGCCTTATTGCCCAGACCTTGCCCCTTCTGACTACCATTTGTGTCGATCGATGCAGAACGCCCTTACTGGATTAAGCTTCACTACAGAACTGGGTATATGAAATTGGTTTGATTCATTCTTTACCTCAAAAAAGGAGCAGGTCTTTTTGGCGCGGAATCCATATGCTACCATACCAGAAAGATGGGAAAAATGTAGTGGCTAACGATGGACAATACTTTGAATAATTTTTATTTTAATAAATGCATTTTTCAAGCAAAAAAAAAATCGACATAATTAACTTGTATGCCCAATATTATAGAAATATACATATTATGTTTTGTAAATAATTAGTTTCAGTTGTTTAGTATGTAAACACTAAACTTCATCATGTATAATATATTAATTCGACATTGTTCATATTTACATTGGTTTACCTATTCAAATAATTAGTAAAATATTTGCAAATGTATTGTATTTCATTTGAGTAACAAATTTGTAAATATTTAATTTATCAATAGGGCAAGGAAGTTCATGTAATAACGTATTTGTTGCCGTTGGCTGGAGGGGAATGTTAAATTTTATTTATTTGAAAATCAGCAAAAATTTCGAATACTGAATTTTGGTGGAGAGGATTGATGGGTGAAAATTCCGGTGAAAATTACATCTTTTTTAATTTTTCCGAGTGGGTGTAAACTATGGAGTGTTGTTTACACATTATTTAAGCTATGTCTCTACAATAAGGAACTATAACCAAGCCCTTACACGTTCGCGTGAGTTCTCAGCACGTGGCCGAACTAAAAATTTCCCAGAATCCTCTTGAATTCACATGGCATCACAGACCGGGTATGGGTTAATAATATAGAATATTATAAATGCCCACTATTTCATATAAACTCTCACTCTCTCTCTCTCTTTCTCTTGTTTATTTAAATTTGCAATAATAATGCACAATAATCTAATCTTATTACAGAATGACTATGCACAAATTCTGTAATGTTTATAATACAAAAGTAAACAAAATTCAATAAAGTTCAGTCAGTTCTTAACGAAATTTGCCAAAGTAAAGTTAACAAAATTAACAATCTCTCAAAATGGTTGCAGCAATTGCTACAATTTTGATATACATCATCATAGCTTTAGTGTCTTTTGCCGTCTTCTATATAAAGAAAAGATTAAATTATTGGAAAGACCAGGAAATTCCTCATAATGAACCAAGTTTAATGACTGGGAATTTTCAAGGTTTCCCAAAAAGACGCAGCATTGCTGATTGTGTACGTCAAACTTATGAACAATTTAAAGGTACAGGACCATTTTGTGGTTTTTACTTTTTTCAACGGCCAGCAGTTTTAGTTTTGGATAAAGTTTTAGTGAAAAATATTTTAATAAAAGATTTTAGTAATTTTACCGATCGTGGTATGTTTCACAATGAAAAAGATGATCCCTTAACGGGTCATTTATTTTTATTGGATGGTGCTAAATGGAAAAATTTAAGAAATAAATTGTCACCTACATTTACCTCGGGTAAAATGAAATTTATGTATCCTACCGTCCTGGATGTGGCCGAAAAATTTATTACAGCCTTTGCAACAATAAGCAAACAAGATAATGTGGTGGAGATAAAAGAATTATTGGCTTGTTTTACCACCGATGTCATTGGAAGCTGTGCTTTTGGTATTAATTGCAGTAGTCTTACAGATCATAATGCCGAATTTCGTCTTATGGGTAAACGTTCTTTGACTGAACGTAGACATGGTAAAATACTTAATGGATTTATACAAGGTTTTCCTGATTTGGCTCGTAAATTGCATATGAAAACGATGCCAGATGAAGTAACCAATTTTTTTATACGCATTGTCAGGGAGACGGTGGCATATCGTGAAGAAAATAATATTAAAGCTAATGATTTCTTGAGTCTGTTGATTGATTTAAAAAATGGTGCCGCTGAGGAGAAGGGTGTAAAATTAGGTATTGAAGAAATGGCAGCTCAGGCATTTGTATTTTTTTTGGCTGGCTTTGAAACTTCTTCCTCCACTATGGGATTTGCTTTATATGAATTGGCCCAGCATGTGGATATACAACAAAAACTGCGTAATGAAATTAATGCGGCATTTGATGGTGATTCAAAAGCAACATATGAAGCAATACGCAATCTGTCTTATATGGATCAAGTTATATCTGGTAGGATCTCTTTACCCACAAGTCAAATTTATTAAATTCTAAATTTTCTTTTATGTTTATTTTTATTTTAGAAACTTTACGCAAATATACTATTGTACCCCATTTAAGTCGTCAGGCTCTTAGCGATTATGTTGTACCTGGTTATCCCAAATATGTTATTAAAAAAGGCATGACCGCTATTATACCCGCCTATGCTATGCATCATGATCCTGATTTATATCCCGAACCAGAAAAATTCGATCCAGAACGTTTTGACTCCTCTGCGGTTAAACAACGTGACTCTGTTGAATGGTTGCCTTTTGGTGATGGGCCCCGTAATTGTATTGGCATGCGTTTTGGTCTTATGCAGACTCGTGTGGGTTTGGCCTATCTATTGCGTAATTTTAAATTTTCTGTTTCTGATAAGACTGAAATTCCATTAGTGTGGAATAAAACTTCATTTCTATTGAGTTCTAAAAATGGTATTTATTTAAAGGTAGAAAGTATCAAATATTAAGTTTTTTATCTGTAATTTTAATAAAATTAAAAATATAATTTATTCCGTATTATTTTAAATAGTGTTTGCTGATTTTTAACGCCTAAGTGATGAAAACAAATTTTGACAATTCGAAAAATATTATCAAAAAAAAAAGTAGCCCATTTTTCTGATAAAGCTTTTGTTTCTCTCTCTAGTAACCGTTTTTTTTTTAATGCGGGATAGGGCGGGTAATGTGATTTATCCCCTTATTTATAATGAAAAGTTCCTTAATACAATGAACATAATTCTCTCAGTGCGGGTATAAAAGTTGTACGGTACTCTTTTTGTATCAAATGTAATCAAAAAAGTGCGTTTGTATCAATTATTTCATCCCTGTAGTGTATTATAAAAATCAACTATAGAAATCAGAGATGGAAAAAGTGATTTACATTTCGGTATCCAAAAAGTTTTTAAATAGTACTTATTCGACCTTAAATTCGACATGCTACATAAAAAAAACATTAAGCGCAATTTCAATACATCGCAAATAATTGTTATAAAGAGTAAATATTTTTTTTTTTTTGCAAAGATAAACGCTTATTTTTTTAAAATAATATAAGCGCTGGCATTAAACATATACTTTTTGAATACTTTGATCCGTAAACTAAATAATTTTGTACACTTAAAATACTTTGTAAATTAAAATAACTGAAAATGTCATTTATAAGAAATGATATTTCATTTAAAAACCAGTCTACTTAATTTTCATTTAAATTAAATGACTTTTGTCATTTATTTTTAAATGTTGATTAAACAACTGACACATCCGTAAGAAACAAATGATATAATCAGTTAAAATAAATGTCAAAATTTTACCTACCAATTCATTAAAAAATAAATGTTTTTATCATTTATTTGAAATTGTTTCCCTTCTTGTATTTGTTTTTTTACAATACAAAATGTATGTATGCATAGCTATAGACACTTTTTGTGTGAATGTGTTTGTGTATGGATGTGTGTTTATGAAGTTCTTGTAATTTGAGTAGAAATAATTTTGTATATATACAACCAATTTAAATAAAAAAATAAAATTGAAATTTTTTGAATATTTTTTTTTTTTTTTTTGCAACAGACAGCAAACAAAATTTAAATTTGTAATAACTGTTACGGACACAAATAAACCACAAATTTCCGTTTTGAGGGCAAATTTTTATTAAATTTCAAAAAAAATGTAAAAAATAAATGAAACTGAAAAAAATCGGTAAATGATAGTAAATCATTTCGAATAAATGTATAAAAAAGTTAAAATAGATATTTCTTTGAAACATAAATGTATGTTCCTTTATTTCTGAAAGGAACGGAAAACTTTTTTATTAAACTACAAACAGTAAACTACATTATATTCTTAGTGTAATTATATAACAACTTTTAAAATCAATATAATTAAAAGAAGAAAAAAAATTTAAGTGGAAGTATTCCCACAAATATAAAATTCCACGGTAAGTGCAAAAGCTCCGGGAGTAGAAATTAGTTTGATAAATTGGTATTGGGAATCTAAAATGTCAAATGTTTATTTAATAAAATTAAACAGTAAAAATTTTCACATTTTGAGGTATAAAAAATGAAGCTTACTACGCGCTGAAGCTTCTCTATGGGAAAATTTAATATACAGTATTAAAAAAGGAGAGATTCTTGGAATTGAAATTTTCAATTTGGGCTGTAAAAATTTTTTCCAAAATGTAATAAGATCTTTGAAAGCAACAAGGCGAAAATTCGCTAATTCATGTTAAACATCGAGAAAGTATTTTTAATTTTTTAAAACGCACTTAGAACGTCTGACATAAAATTTATATAGAACAATAATAACTTTCACTATGATCATTTTAAAACTTCCTAAAAATTATCTTAATTAATTTTCATTAAATTTTCAAATTACATGTTTAAAATCTCTATTTAACGTTGATTTTTATTTAAAAGATTTCAAAATTTAACTTAGTACCAATTTTCGAAGAAAAAGGTGAAATGGTAAAATAAGCAAATATTAATTAAAACCCAAACAAAATGTGCAAAGTATTAAATCTGACGCGCGCAACACTACGGTGCTGTTTTAAAACAAATGCTATCAAATAAAATACTATGGCATCAACTTTTCCATCCCTGATACCAATTAAAACTCTCTTACTCACTCTCTCATTCTCTGTTTCTCTTTAAGTTTACTTGCAACAATTTATAACAAACCCATCGATTTCTTGACCACAGACAAAACTTGATATTTTTTAATATAAAATTAGTCATCATTCGATAAATTCAATTTAGTTCTTTTACAAACTTTAACAAAGTAAAGTCGACAGAATTAACGATCTCTAAAAATGGTAGCAATTGCTACAATATTGATATACATCATCATAGCTTTAGTGTCTTTTGCTATCTTCTATATAAAGAAAAGACTAAGTTATTGGAAAGACCAGGAAATTCCTCACAATAAACCAAGTTTAATGACTGGGAATTTTCAAGGTTTCCCAAAAAGACGCAGCATTGCTGATTGTGTACGTCAAACTTATGAACAATTTAAAGGTACAGGACCGTTTTGTGGTTTTTACTTTTTTCAACGGCCAGCAGTTTTAGTTTTGGACAAAACTTTAGTGAAAAATATTTTAATAAAAGATTTTAGCAATTTTACCGATCGTGGTATGTTTCACAATGAAAAAGATGATCCCTTAACAGGTCATTTATTTTTATTGGATGGTGCTAAATGGAAAAATTTAAGAAACAAATTGTCGCCTACATTTAGCTCAGGTAAAATGAAATTTATGTATCCTACCGTTCTAAATGTGGCTGAAAAATTTATTGAAGTCTTTGCAACTATAAGCAAACAAGATAATGTGGTGGAAATAAAAGAATTATTGGCTCGTTTTACCACCGATGTAATAGGCACCTGTGCTTTTGGTATTAATTGCAATAGTTTAAAAGATCCTAATGCCGAATTTCGTATTATGAGTAAACGGTCTTTAAAAGAACGTAAACATAGTAAGCTTGTGACTGGATTTATGTTGGGATTTCCGGATTTGGCTCGCAAATTACATATGCATATGGTACCAGATGAAATTACTGAATTTTTTATGCGTATTGTCAGGGAGACGGTTGCATATCGTGAAGAAAATAATATTAAAGCTAATGATTTTTTGAGTCTGTTGATTGATTTAAAAAATGGTGTGGCTGAGGCGAAGGGTGTAAAATTAAGTATTGAAGAAATGGCAGCTCAGACATTTGTATTTTTTTTGGCTGGCTTTGAAACTTCTTCCTCCACCATGGGATTTGTTTTATACGAATTGGCCCAGCACGCGGATATACAACAAAAATTGCGTAATGAAATTAATGCGGCATTTGATGGAGAATCAAAAATAACTTATGAAGCAATGCACAATCTGTCTTATATGGATCAAGTTATATCTGGTAGGATCTCTTTACCCACAAGTCAAACTTCTTAAATTCTAAATTTATTTTTATGTTTAATTTTTTTTAGAAACTTTACGCAAATATACTATTGTACCCCATTTAAATCGTCAGGCTCTTGGTGATTATGTTGTACCTGGTTATCCCAAATATGTTATTAAAAAAGGTATGCCCGTTATTATACCCGCCTATGCTATGCATCATGATCCTGATTTATATCCCGAACCAGAAAAATTCGATCCAGAACGTTTTGATTTCGCTGCGGTTAAACAACGTGACTCTGTTGAATGGTTGCCTTTTGGTGATGGGCCCCGTAATTGTATTGGCATGCGTTTTGGTCTTATGCAGACTCGTGTGGGTTTGGCCTATTTATTGCGTAATTTTAAATTTTCTCTTTCTGATAAGACTGAAATTCCTTTATTGTGGGATAAAACTTCATTTGTATTGTCTTCTAAAAATGGTATTTATTTAAAGGTAGAACGTGTTTAGTATTAAGTTATTTATTTATAATTTTAATAAAAATCGATAATAAGATTTTACTTGTCTAATATTTTACTTTTGTGTTTTAAAACCCCTTGAATGGTTTTACGTATTTAGGTGTTAACTAGGGTCTCCAAAAAAAAATGACGATTTAAAAAAACGTATTGAGGTTTGTTTTAAAATCTGTTTTTTTTTAACTGGCTTTGACTACGTTTTTTTATTAAAAACCTGGTTAAAATTGGTTTCGGTTTTTATACTCTCCAAATATCAAGGTTTTACTCTTATCTCAAAAACTACTTCTTTTTGGGAGAGACAAAAGAAAAAACACTTTTTATTATTATTATTTCTTTTTAATTTTAAACGTAATGAATTTAAAATTTCCAAAAAAAATGTTTAAAAAAATGTCTAGTTAATTATAAAACTTTTTTTGTCTCTCCTGAAAAGTAGTAGTATTTAGATATGAGGCTGCGTTAGTAAACCCACCATTTGGGAAATATATACATATCTAACACTCTACTCTTGATTCTTAAAGAAAATTTTTAGCCGATCTTACGATTTCCGTATGTCCGCTGAAATACTGATCACTACGTGAACACGTAAGCAGGGTTGCTAATTTTCACTGAGGTTGTTTAGTTTCCTCCTAAGCAGTTTGGTGTTAAAAATCAGCAAAATTTGTTCAGCAATAAAAAACATATGAGTGAAAATATGAAGGTACCATTAAATTTACTTTACAAATTTATCTATTTTAGTACAATTTTATATCAGCGCCAGGTGCATAAAATATTTTTGTCATATTTTTTCTCCAGACGTCAAGATGTGAATAATATTTGAGAAAACTTTTTCCTCCTTACAAAAAAACAAGTAAGAGCGGCTAAATTCGGCTATGCCGAATCTTATATACCCTTCACCATGGTTGGAAAAAAACTGAAGTTTAAGAGGAAATTAACCATTTAGTTTGGTGATAAAACTTGGACTCGGGAAGATGTATGGTTCCAGAAAATAGGTATTCAAAAAAAATTTATGTTTTGGGCATAACTTTTTTGTATCTGAACCGATATTTCCGAGTTTTTCAGCAAATATGTTATACTAAAGATTTCGATCTTTTGCTATATATGACGTATCCATAGCTCTAGAATAGTGTTTGTTGTTTGTGTATAAAAGGTGAAGAGGTGAAGAGGTGAAAGAAAAGAATTTCAACAAATCGTTAAAAGAAATCACTAAAACTGCATGTGTTTTATTTCTACAAAAACGTTTGATTTAGCTGGCAAATTTGCATTTGGGATTTTATTTCGCTTTTTTATTAAAAAATATTTTTAATTTCTTTAGCTTAATTTTAAAAATTTGAAGGAATATAGTTTATAATTTTTTTTTATAAATTATTATAAGTTATGACCTAATATAAAATTTTCTTAATATATGAGAAAATGGTTTAAAAATCTGTTTATAAATTCTTTTAAATCGGAGCAAAAAATAGAAATAATACCGTTTGTATTTTGTTTGTATCAGAGGGTTTTTATAAAAATGTTGATGTTTTTAGCCTATTTATGGTTTATTTAATTATTAATATAAAATTTTATTTAAATTAATTATTTAATGTTAAAAAAAAACAAAAAAATAAATAAAGTCTTAAGAAAATAAAAAAAAAATGTACAAAAAAAAGTTGAATTGTGTCTTGAGTAAGATTCGAACTCGCGTTCTTAGAGGAAAAAAGTATTTGTGACATAGCGTTTAGAAAACTCAGCTATGAAGGCTATATGGAATCATCGTTTATAGAGTTAAATGAACAGTTTTCGTTCAATATGGATTTGTTTGGTTTTTATTTAAATGAGATATCTTTGTATGTGTTTGTTGTTTGTGTATAAAAGGTGAAGAGGTGAAAGAAAAGAAATTGATGTGTTTGTTATGCGTAATATTCAACATACATATAAAAACAAAGGAATTTTACGGAAAAAATTAGAGGTAGTCCTGGTTTTTTGCTAATATCTCAGCCATTTATTAACCGATCTGTCTGATTTTCAATAGCAAACAGAAATGGATCACATGTAACAGAAATATAAATATATAACAATCAAGTCCTCATCATGTCTGGGGTCTTCGGAAAACCCATTTCAACACACAGACGGACAGACGGACATCGTTAAATCAATTTCCCTTTTCATAAGGACCCAGAATATATATACTTTATAGGGTCTAAGATCAATATTGTAGAAATTACAAACGGAATGACAAACTTATATATACCCTTCCACCTGTGTAGAGTGCAAAACAACAATCGCCAAAGCTGAATTTAAATTTGTTAATTGTTAAAATTTAACTTAGCTTCTTTCCACACAAAACTTAACAATATTCTCTCTGAGAGCTTAAGAAAAAAATAAATCGTACAAAGTTAATGGCCAAGAAAAAATTGTGCAAAAAAAAAACCTGTTACAAATACGATGTAAATAAAATATACACATTTTATCAATAACAAAGATCACATGGCATAATAGAGTTATTCCATATCAAATCAACTAATGGGTGTTTTGTCCACCCTTTCCGAATTTCATGAAAATTAGTATGAACGTTTATTTTTAAAAAAATACTCTCGCAAAATTTAAGATCTCTGGCTCCCAGAAATACAACACACAAAAAATATCTTAAATTCCTTTGGTTGATTTTTTTTTTATAATAAAGTCATTATCAAATAATTTTGTAATTAATTCAATTAAAAAAATAATCAATATTAAATTGGTTGCACTAAATAGTCAATATCGATTATTTTTTTTTTACTTGAGGCAATTAAATTTTTTTTTATACAAGACCAAAATTGGTTATTTTTTTCCATTGTGGAGATGCGAACCTATTTTCATTTTGGTAACTTTTTTGGCAATTAAAAATATTAATTGTGTTCTAAAATTTTATTTAACAGTAAAGATTTTTATATACGCATTTTTACTACGTTGATTTGAAAACACTGTTAATTTTTTTTATAAAATTATATAGTTCGTTGTACAAAATATGTTAAACAGCTCTGGATTACCAAAATATGCATGACTGTTTTAATTGCCGGCATTCTTACAATGAGAACAAGGAGTCTGAATTGAACATCTGCTAAGTAAGTTTAAGTGTTGGTGGTAAAAGAATCAAAAAACATTAAATAAATGCACAATGTATAAGTATTTGTATTTTATATGTTTGAATGTATGTGAATTCAAGGAAATTTTTTAACTTCATAAGAAACATTTTTATGAACTCTCCAACACATACGGAATCATGAATCTGGATTGTGCGACACGTTTATCGGAAGCACTACGTTTTTACTCCGTTTGCTGAAACCGTTTCCGTGCCGTTAAAACGGTATTCGCCGTTTTTTATTAGTCTTGATCCCGTAACAAACGGTGTTGTTCATTGCTTTAAATATAAATATGCAGCCAAATAGAATAGAATATATATCTAAAATCGCGCAACCCTTCTGTTAAATACAAATCTGCATGAATGCAAACCAAGATGCAGAGCTAGTGACTTGAAGTACTTTTATGCGGCTAATCGAAATGTACTTTTTACATTGTAAATATTATAAGCTGAACATAAACTAATTTGATTTTTATTTATTTCTATCAGGTATCAAACTTTATAAAAGGCCAAAATTAAAACGTGGTAATGGATGGTTATTGCTTTCTTCGAATGTTTTTTTTGTGTTATTTTTTTGCTTTAAGAAATCTAAAAAAAATAATATGACCAAAAACTTAAGATCGTTTTTACTGGCTGGCTTTCAACGGACTCAACTCCGGTTTTTACACCACACAAAGGCACAAATTCGAATAAATTTAAAATCCGTTTTCTGGTACGTTAACGGATCCAAAAAACGGTACGTAACCGGAGTTGGATTCCGTTTATAACTTACTGAAAGCGGTACGTAAGCAGAACTTTTTTTTGTTGGGTTTTATTGAAAATGCAAATAGTGAATCCGAAGATTTATCACTTGAAAGCAGGTAATTTATTTTTTTTTATAAATTTTTGCTATAAAATAATACTTCCAGTACAAATGTAGAAAAAAAAAGAATAGATTAATACATTTAAATAAAAACATAAATCTTTAAATTTTGGTTATATTTTTTCTCATTTGGTAACTTTATTTAAAAATTTTGGTTACAAAAAATTTTTGTCCGTGGCAACACTGTGCAGATGTTAAATTTTAGCAAAGTTATTGAGCGCCATCTAGCGAACTTCTTCAAGCATTTTTTAAAATTAGAAAATCATATCTTAAAAATTCTGAAAATATTATATAGGTTATTTGTAAAAATTTGGAATAACTGATAATTCTTTAAAGCAATCGAATTAAAAAGTGTACTATA
Source organism: Eustalomyia histrio (assembly GCA_949748255.1). NCBI lineage: Eukaryota > Metazoa > Arthropoda > Insecta > Diptera > Anthomyiidae > Eustalomyia > Eustalomyia histrio. The sequence goes on from OX456527.1 coordinate 123,518,434, forward strand.
TTATACATTCAAATAAATTTCGTATGATATCTTAATTGTATATTTGACCGTATCAACTTGCAGGCAAAAAAAAATGCGCCGTACACCTATAAAGTAGGTTTATTGCAAGGCAATTTCGACAATAAAAAATATTGCCGAACGTAAAAATCGTCTCTTTAATTTTTTCGGCATTTACAGTCGGCTCTTAAATAGTGATATCATGTTTTGCTTCAAAGGTCATTGACCTTATGTACCTCGTTCTAGTATTATTAATCAACAGATCTCAGTTCCTACCTTATTTCCAGGCTACTCAAAGTGCTTAAAGTCTCAAATTTCGTGAGAGTATTTTTTTGGCAACAACAGCTTTCCTTGATATTAGAGAGGATTTTTTATAAAAAGCTTATATTTTTAAAATCAATTTGACTTACAAATATCAAAAAGTTTTGTTTATAAACAAGTTGAAAAAAAAAAATAAACAATGACGGTGCAAAAGTCAAATATATTTAAAATATAAATAAAAAACACCGGTTTCATAAATGTTACTATATTTATAAATTTTTTTTCTCACTACTAATTATTTTTAACTCAACTAATAACTAATTAGTTTATGTATAACGAAAACGGTCTAAACGAAAGCAAAACTACGAAATATTGTTAAACTCGATCGTTTAGACGGATTTTAGTAATAAAGAAACAGGCTATAAATTTTTTTTTGTACTTAACTATGTTATCAAATATTAAAAAATAAACTGTTATCAAAATATTTTTGTATGCCAAACTCGTGGGAGAGAGTAGAGAAATATATTAAAAAAAGAATGAGTAGCAATAGAGATCAAAAAAAATATTGTTTTGCTATCAAAAAAAAAATAATCGCAAACAAATTTTTAATAATGTGCCAAGTCATTTGAATGAATAGACAATATTTAAAATTTAAATCGTCAAATATTATAATTTAAAAGAACCTCATTAGAAGTTGGCACCCTACGCAGTAAGAGAGGGTAGATATAAGTTTGTCATACCATTTGTAAAGCAATGTTGCTTACAAAAAATATATTTTTGATCTTCATAGAAATATAAGACGATATAGCGCTGTCCGTCAGTATGTTGGAAAATTTCTAATTATTTTATTTATTTATTTATTTATTTATTTATTTATTTATTTATTTATTTATTTATTTATTTATTTATTTATTTTATTTATTAATCATATAATTACAAATTATATGTTAATACCCTAACCGAGCACTAGCAACAAAGGCCTTCGGCTCGTTGTAGCGAAAACTGACCAGAGCCTCTGGTGGGAATTGAACCCACGATCCCCGCACTGATAAGCTACAGGTAAATACAAAATTATATTCAACTAAATGCATTTCTTTTGCCTCAAAATAAATGCCTTTTTTCCACTCCAATTTTTTTTACCCCTTAAATTTATTTGTCTCAAAAAAAATGTTTACCCAAAAAAAATGTTTACCCAAAAAAATATTTTTAACAAATTTTATGCTTTAAGAAAAAGAAAATACCTCTAAAATTTGTTCACCTCCAAACTTTATTGTCAAAGCCCATGTAAAGATAGTTTAATATACGACCATATATGATCTCATATATTTCCATATATTTTGGGATCAGTGGATATATAAATCAGATATGGTTATATATGAAAATGTACGATCACATACCTTCAAATTGTGGAACCGATGTATGAATGGAATTATTTGGTCCCTATGAAGGTACACATATGTTTTTATACGCCCATGTATGATCATATACCAGCTCATGTATGCAAAAATAAATAAAAAAAAAACAAGTGGGAACAAAATTTTAATATCTTACAAGAATTCTTATTAAAATAAAATTAAAAAGATTATGAGAATTATATTGTTACAGAAATTTCTGTTACTAGAAATTTCATCTTTGACAGCTGAAAAAATCTAGTGTAGTAATAGCTGGAAATAACTAGAATACTCATATAAATACGGGTACTTGGTGATGCAACAGTTCAGTTTTAAATAAAACGCTGAAGTGATAAGAACTAAAATGTGGCAAACGTATAAATAAAGTGTGATATTAAAGTGTTTTTCTGTAATTTTAGTGCCTGTTATAAATAAATAGCGCTATAAATAATTTTAAACTGTGTTTATTATTTGCAATATAGAAAGAACTCGATTTATTTAAAAGGTAAATAAATCAACGATTTTATAAAAAGTAAAATCGTAACAATATCCGTTAAAATAATTCTTAAGTATTAAATAAAAATAAAAAAGATTATTAGAATTATGTGCTTTAAAAGAATTTTTTCATTAAAACTTTAATTGATACAATTCAATATTTAATTAAGTATTTTTTTTAACTAACAAATAATTGAATAAATTAAAATTTTATTTTAAACAAATTTTTAATTAAAATTCAAATTTTTTTCTGTGAATATTTCTTAATAGTGTTAATTCGAATTTGTAAAACTGATTTTAATTTCGGTATTACCGAAATCAAATGCATATATTCAAAATGTTCCATTAATTTATGACGGAGAGTATTTTTCCTGCTAAATCATTGTTTAACTTTTTGAAAAATAATTTTTGCATTATCAAAGTCTCTCAATTAGAGTTTAATACAAATGGCTCTGACTACAGATAACAAATATCTCTCTAATGTTGAGTATATAAATAAATTTCCAGAGCATATATAAAATAATTGTCGATCAGATATACTCAAAGTAACATCACCAGTAATAGAAATAATCAAAGAATTTATTTACGCTTCAAAATGGAATTAACTTCCATCTTAATATATATTATTATTGGCACAGCCTCGTTGGCTGTGTATCTTTTGAGACGTAATCTTAACTATTGGAAAAATCAAGGAATACCCCATGAGGAACCACATCCCTTAATGGGAAATCTTGCTGAATTTCGGAAAACAAAGCAATTTGGCATTATTATGGCTGATTATTATAGAAAATTTAAGGGAACAGGACCATTTGCTGGCATATACTTAGCACAACGTGCCGGTGTGGTGTTACTGGAAAAAGAAGCCATTAAACAAGTATTAATTAAAGATTTCAGTAACTTTACCGATCGTGGCATGTATTATAATGAGAAAAATGATCCTTTAACGGGACATTTATTCTTTATGGATGGTCAAAAGTGGCGTACTTTAAGAAATAAATTATCACCCACTTTTACTTCGGGTAAAATGAAATATATGTATCCCGCTCTCTTAAAAGTGTCCCATCAATTAAGGCAAGTTTTAAGTGTTGAGGTTAAAAATAATTCAATTTTGGAAATACGTGATTTATTGGGTCGTTTCACCATCGATATTATTGGCAGTTGTGCATTCGGTATAGAATGCAATAGTTTACAAAATCCACATGCCCAATTTCTACGCCTGGGTCGTAGGGCAACGGAAGTTCAGCGTCATAGTGCTGTAATAATGAGTTTCATAGATAGTTTTCCTAACTGGGCACGTAAATTGGGTATGCGTACTCTACCCGAGGATGTTCATCAGTTCTTTATGAACACCGTTAAAGATTCTATTACATATAGGGAAAAGCATAATGTACAAAGAAATGATTTCCTTAACATATTAATGGAATTGAAAAATGATAAATCCGCCTTGAATGGCTTAACCATTGAAGAAATATCTGCCCAGGTATTTGTATTCTTTGTGGCTGGTTTTGAAACCTCCTCATCGACCATGTCATTTGCCTTATATGAATTGGCGCAACGGCAGGATTTACAAGATCGTCTAAGGGAAGAAATTAATGAAGTATTTGATAAATTTAACAACGAAGATATAACCTATGAAGCTATAATGAATATAACATATTTGGAACAAGTTTTGTTAGGTAAGTGGAAATATCATATTTAGAGAATATATTCGCATACAATTTAAAATTCTATTTTTAGAAACCCTACGTAAATATCCTGTATTACCTATGTTAAATCGTCAGGCTTTACAAGACTATTCTATGCCCGGCCATCCCAAGTATGTGATTAAAAAAGGTATGCCCATTGTGATACCCGTTTTGGGTATCCAACATGATCCTGAATTCTATCCAAATCCGGAAGAATTTGATCCTGAACGTTTTTCACCGGAAATGGTAAAACAACGTGATTCTGTTGAATGGCTGCCATTTGGTGATGGTCCACGTAATTGTATTGGTATGCGTTTTGGTAAAATGCAATCACGTTTAGGTTTAGCTTATATTCTACAACGTTTCCGTTTTACGGTTTGTTCAAAGACTGAAATTCCCCTAAGTTATGATCCAGTTTCATTATTATTATCACCAAGTAAATTGGTTTATTTAAATGTAGAAGCTATTTAGTTTAAAGTTTTAATAAATTATTTAAATTGTTTTTTGTTTTATAAAAATATTTGGAAAATTCGTTTATATAATTTTTAGTTTAATTGATTCTGTTAAGAACTATGGACCTTTAAAAAGGTAGAAGTAAAGGAAAAATTTAATTAACATTATTGGCTGAATTAATATAATAAAAAATTAATATATCGAAAAACTTTTACATTACGAAGTTATAAAAAGTAGAATCTCCCCCATAACAGCCTTGCATAAATCCCTTTGGCTAGAAGCCTGAAATTGGATGAACATGCTTCTTGGAGTATGGGCTACCTACTGATTATGAAATTTCTATGAAGAAGAGAAAATTTTCCCCTTTGACGTCCTGCTTAAACCCCATTTGCGTGTGCGATAATTCATGGGAAAGATTGTTTACACACTACCAACGTAGCGTGCTTTGCCCGCTATCTAACACACAGATAAAACAGATTAATTGTGACAACCGAATTTCTTGCCAAATTAATATTTAGTTGTCCCAACCAAATTATTTAGTTGCTCCAAACGAATTATTTAGTTGTCCCAACCGAATTATTTAGTTGTCCCAACCAAATTATTTAGTTGTTCCAAACGAATTATTTAGTTGTACCAACCAAATTATTTAGTTGTCCCAACCGAATTATTTAGTTGTCCCAACCGAATTATTTAGTTGTCCCAACCGAATTATTTACTTGTCCCAACCGAATTATTTAGCTGTCCCAACCGCATTATTTAGTTGTCCCAACCGACTTATTGAGTTGTCCCAACCGAATTATTTAGTTGTCCCAACCGAATTATTTTGTTGTTCCAACCGCATTATTTAGTTGTCCCAACCGACTTATTGAGTTGTCCCTACCGAATTATTTAGTTGTCCCAACCGAATTATTTTGTTGTCCCAACCGCATTGTTTAGTTTTCCCAACCAAATGTTTTTCCGATACAATTAAAATATTTGGTTTCAACCGAAATTCTGTTTCATTAAACGAATTTCAGTTGCGACAAACAAATATATCGGTGGCTCCTACCAAACCATTTGGTTGGGAAGAAATTCGGTTGTTACAAAGAAATCTCTTTTCTCTGTGAATAAATGCTTTTCAAATTTTCTATAAAAAATTTTTGACATTTTAGAAATTTTTAGCTAAAAGTTGTTAATTTTAATTTGTTGTAATTTAAAGATGAAAATCAGATATGATGATATTTTTTAATAACTACCACCTACTGTTATTTTTAAAAGCTTTAAGAGTTAGCTTTAAGTTGGATATTTTAAATAGCTTTTATTTTTAACATCTTAAGTTTTCAAAAATATTCTAAAAAATTTACAAATTTAATTTCAGAATTTTTCAAAATTTACTTTTATTTAATATTAAATTCAAAAGTAATTTAGATAACTGATACTACGCATAAAAAATACAATCTTAATTACCGACTATTATTGCCCTGGTAAGCCAGTTCTAGTTTAATATACTCTACAACGAGCCGATAACCTAAGTTGCTTGTGCTCGGTTAAGGTATTAGACTTTAATTTGTAATTATATGATTAATAATTAATATTAAAAAACATTATTACCGAATATAGAGTATAATTTGCTAAATCATAACAAAATAACAAAAACCCAGTTTATTTTGTATTAGTTTTTTTTTTTAATTTTATTATCTAAATTACATAGTAAACTACTTGCCCAGAATTTTGTTCTTGCTCTCTAGTTAAGTATAAAAGCTCAAAATCTTAACTTTAACATTTCAATCGGTAGCCAGTCGTAGCATCAGTCACATTATATAAACAAAAAACAAAATTTATAACGATTTTTAAAAACTCTTCCAATATGGAAGTTACCACAATTTTGTTATATCTCATTATTGCCTTAACATCAACAGCTGTTTATTTTTTTAAACGCAATCTCAGCTATTGGAAAAGACAAGGAATTCCTCATGAAGAACCTCATCTATTAATGGGAAATTTTAAAGGAATACGTACTAAATATCAAGTTGGAGAAATAATAGCTAATTACTATCGTAAATTTAAAGGAACTGGACCATTTGCCGGACTTTATATAGTGCAACGTCCGGCTGTAGTGTTATTGGATAAAGCTCTTATTAAGAATGTTTTAATTAAAGATTTTAATAATTTTACCGATCGTGGCATGTATTATAATGAAAAGAATGATCCTTTAACAGGACATCTATTCTTTTTAGATGGTCAAAATTGGCGCTCTTTAAGGAATAAACTAACGCCCACTTTTACCTCGGGTAAAATGAAATATATGTATCCAACACTTTTAAAAGTAGCCGAACAGTTTAAGCAGGTTTTAAGTGAAAAAGTTAAACAAGATGAAATTATTGATATACGCGATATGTTGTCGCGCTTTACCACTGATATAATTAGCAGCTGTGCTTTTGGCATAGAGTGTAATAGTCTAAAGAATCCAGATTCCGAATTTCCCCGATTGGGTAGAAAATCGATAGATAAACAACGCCATCATCCCATTATAATGGCTTTCATCGATAGTTTTCCAAAATTGTCCCGTAAACTGGGTATGCGCATATTGCCCGAAGATGTTCATCAATTTTTTATGAGTACCATTAAGGATACTATCGAATACCGCCAGAAACATAAAATACAACGTAATGACTTTTTGAATATTTTAATTGAAATGAAAAATAATGAAAATGAAAAATCTGAATTGGGTGGCATAACCATAGAGGAAATGTGTGCTCAAGTGTTTGTATTTTTCTTGGGTGGTTTTGAAACTTCATCTTCCACTATGACATTTGCTTTATACGAATTGGCTCAACAGCCAGAATTGCAAGAACGTTTAAGAGAAGAGGTCAATGAAGCATTTGAAAATCATGGGGATATTGGTTATGATACTCTAAAAAATATGATCTATTTAGATCAAGTTATATCAGGTGAGATATATACATATATTTACTATATAAAAATACATTCAAATTTCTTTATCCTTCTGTCATTTTAGAAACGTTACGTAAATATCCGGTTCTTGCTCAATTAAATCATCAAGCTTTGAATGATTACGTTGTTCCCGGCCATCCTAAGTATGTGATTAGAAAAGGCATGCCCGTTTTGATACCCGTTTTGGGTATTCAACATGATCCCGAATACTATCCAAATCCCGAAATATTTGATCCTGAGCGTTTTTCACCGGAAATGGTAAAACAACGTGATTCGATCGATTGGTTACCATTTGGTGATGGTCCTCGCAATTGTATTGGTGAACGTTTTGGTAGAATGCAATCACGTTTGGGTTTAGCCACATTAATACAAAATTTCCGTTTTTCGGTATGTTCCAAGACTGATATACCCATGATTTTTGATGCGAAATCTACGGTTTATGTTCCTAAAAATGTAGTTTATTTAAAACTTGAAGCAATCAATTAATTTTTAATAAATTTAATTTAAAAACAAGTAGTCAAAAATTTTTTTTTGGGCTAGATTTAAAAAAAAAATCATATTTTTATGTACACAGAAAAAATTATTGCCAAAAAAATTTAATTAAAATTTTTTTTTTTTGATTTTTTGTTCATTTTCAATAAAAAGTTTAATCATATTAATTAAAGTTTTAATTGATTATAAGCTTGATGTAAAAAAATATTCTAGTATACAATGAACACTATTGACAACATATAAAAGTCATATTATTTTTATTTATTTTTATCTTAACTTTTATTACAGTTATTTAAATTGCATCTCAAAAAAATATGTTTATTAAAAATATTTTTAATATTACGCGTATTAATAAAAGCGTCATAACTAATTTTTTTTAAGAAAGTGAACCCCACGCCTTCTTTAAATTTGCAAAAACAACATAGTCTATGTACAAGGTGGCGCAAAAGTAATCCTCCTATCAGAAAATGCTAAAAATTTTGCGATTGGCCCCTAATGTCAGTTCTGTTTTGACATTTGTGTAGTAAACACATGCGAAATACACGTTAATAAACAATGTTACGCTACACTGCTCCAGAACGCGGAATATTGGTGACTATTTATTTGAGCAATAATGAAGATGATTTTTCATCACAAATAATCATGAGTGATGAGGCCCATTTCCATCTTAGCGGGTACGTAAATAAGCAAAATTTACGCTTCTGGGGCACTGAAAATCCGCGTGTAACCCACGAAGAGCCATTACACTCGCTCAAAGTCACTGTATGGTGCGCTGTTTTCGCTGGAGGAGTCATCGGACCTCTTTCTTCGAAGACGTCGCGGGCCAAACGGTTACTGTGAATGGTGAGCGCTACAGAGCAATGATCAACGAGTTTTTTTTGCCGCAACTTGATGAATTGGGATTGGAAAACATGTGGTTCCAACAGGATGGTGTAACGCCACACACTGCACGTGCCACAACCGATATGCTGAAGGATGCATTTCCCGGGCGCCTTATCTCCCGTTTTGGCGATTTGCACTGGCCAGCAAGATCGCCTGATTTGACCGCTCCAGACTTCCTTTTGTGGGGCTTTTTGAAGTCGCGGGCTTATGTCAACAAGCCTCAGACTCTTACAGCTCTTAAAGACAATATCCGTCAAGAATGTGAGGACCTATCGCCGGAAGTTTTGGTGATGGAAAATGCCATAAAAAGGGCTCAAATGACAATCAACTGTGGCGGCGGCCATTTACATGACATCATATTCTCGACTTGATGTAAACAAAATTAAAAGACCAAATAAAAATAATCCACAAGAAGAATCAAAGTTTTTAATTTTTTTTTTTTAAATTACAGCCAAAAAACATCGGAAGGATATTTTTGCGCCACCCTGTAGTGTTTGTATGCATCAGAGTGTATACACATCAGTGTTGCCAGATAAAGGGATTTGGCCTTAGATTTGAAAATTTATTGATAAAAAAAATTTAATTTGGATAGATTTTTCAGATCGATAATTGAAAGCTATATCTGCTAAATTAATGTAGAGCTTGATAATTTATTTTATTCAATATTATTAATTTAATGAATAAATTATAAACACTTTATATCAATGATTCAATTTTGACTCGATTAAAAAATTGTTTTGTGATTCTGTTCGCGAATGATTTTTGGTTATTAGATTTGTTAAAATTTAATCAATTTGATTGATTGAAAATTGAATCAGATTCAAAAATTAAATCAAGGAATCGTTTTTCAAAATTCGGTTTATTGTTTGAATTGAATCAGATTCAAAAACTAAATCATGGAATCATATTTTAAAAGGTCTATTTTAGAATTTAAAAAATTCTTAAAATTTGAATGTATTAAAATTTGAATTCTTTAATGAGGCCACCCTTTATTCTAGAATATTTATTTTTAATTTCAAGCAAACAAAATCAGCTTAAAATCATTTTAGAAAAAAGGAAAATTTGTTAAGGATTTTTGAGTATCTCAACTTTAAAAATTGAAACCTCAAAAGTACTATTGTAGTCCTATGAACTATTTGGTACAAAGTATTTATAAATTTTCATGCGTAGATGAATTACACACAAACATATGTATATTTGATCAAATATTCGATTAAAATATTAATTGATTTGAATCTGGAATTTCAATAAAAAATTTTATTAAAATTTTAATTGATTTGAATCTAGAATTTCAAAAAAAAAATATTAAAATTTTAATTGATTTTTAGTTATAACTTTAATTAAATTTTTAATTAATATAATTAAAACTTTAATTGAAAATGTGGAAGATTTGTGATTAAAAATTTAATTGATATGATTAAAAAAAATTATTGAAAATTGCAATTAATTTTAACAAAAAAAAAAAAATAATTGATATAACAAATTCTCTTGCTGGTCCAAATTCAATCAAATATTTAATTGTATTTACAAATATTTTAATTGAAACTCGATTTTAATTTTTTCTGTGCAAAGCCATAAATATTGTCAAATGAATTATGAAATAATGAAAAAAATAACAAAACCTTTTAAAATTTTTATGTTTAACAAAAATTCTCTTTTTCCATATCGAATAGTTATAATTTATTTTTACATTTGATTTTACGATTTTGACAAACTTGTAAATTATTGCATATTTTCCGTTCGCATACTTTTTTAGAAAATTTTAATTTTGAGAGTAAATTTGTTTTACTCTCTGTTAGTTTGTTACTGAGTAATTCTTACTGGACTTGAATGAGAAAAGTAAACAAATGGACCGATTAACTACCACTTACTTCTATTTTTAAAAAGCTTTTAGAATTAGCTTAAAGGTGGATATTTTAAAAAGCTTTAATTTTAAAAAGCTTTTATTTTTATTTAAGCTTTCAAAAATATTCTAAGAATTTACAAATTTTAATTAAGCATTTAAAATTTTAATTAATTAATTAAGCATTCAAAATTTAATATTAAATAAATTCATACTACGCATAAAAAATACAATTTTGATTACCGAATATTATTGCCCTGGTTAGCCAGATGTTAAGGTGTTAGCATACAGTGATATGCTAACACCTTACCATGTGGCGAATTGCGAATTCGATTCCAATCCGAATCTCTAGTTTAACATACTCTAGAACGGGCCGATAACCTTGGATCAGTTGGGAATTGGTCGTGTCACGTGATAGGTGAAAACTGGACGGGTTCCCAAAATACACATAACGAGATAGGTGAAAAGAGGACCCGGTTCCTAAAGTATCTACCACGTGACTGGTTTAAAAGTCCTGACATGTTCTGTTGGGTTGGTTCTGTAACATGTTATTTTAGACTAGCCCCGTAATACGTCCCAGAGAGCAATTAACCTCCTCCTTCTAGGAGGACAATCCCATGTTAAAGTGACTGGTCCTTTTCATGTAAAAAAACCGGTTCCGCAGGGTAGTGCTCGGTTGAGGTATTAGATTTAAATTTTTAATTACATATATGACTAAATAAATGTTAAAAAAAATAGTTACCGAATAAAGATTATAATTTGCTAAATCATAACATAATAACAAAAACGCAGATTATTATTTTTTTTTTAATTTTATTATCTAAAATACATAGTTAACTACTTGCCCAGAATTTTTTTCTTGCTCTCTAGTTAAGCATAAAAGCTCAAAATTTTTACTTTTACTTTTCAATCGGTAGCTAGTCGTAGCTTCAGTAACATTATTTAAACCAAAAAAAAAAAAACTTTTTAAAAACTCTTCCAATATGGAAGTTACCACAATTTTGTTATATCTCATTATTGCCTAACCATCAACAGCTGTTTATTTTTTCAAACGCAATCTCAGCTATTGGAAAAGACAAGGAATTCCTCATGAAGAACCACATTTATTAATGGGAAATTTTAAAGGAATACGTACTAAATATCA